>JAQHUG010000017.1:7866699-7912380 GCA_028555095.1 Dicrostonyx torquatus | reverse complement strand
ACTGCCTAGTTACCTTTTTTTTAAAAGGCATTTTTATTTTATTACTTTCTCTCAATATTTTTCTTTTTCTCTCCTAAGCCTATGTACATCCATACAACAGTGTGACCTATTTATAGGTCTTTTATGTCTGAATCTGCCTGTTGTGAATCTGTAATTCTTCACTATCAAGGAGTACTTTTGCTTTGTGCTTTTAAAATGCTAAGCTCTTAAGACTCTAAGCTGCAACAGTCACAGATTGAATACAGTACTTCATGCTTGCTCCGCCCAGTCCAACATGGGCGAACTCCTAGTGCGCAAGCCCCGTCTGCCAGGCAGGAGCCAAGCTCAGCACTCTAACCCTGAGAATGAGCTTTTTATCTGAGTTACAGCTGAATCTGCTATGCAGAGCAATGTGCAGCCTGGAAACACCTCCTTGTATGGTTGCAGAAATCCAACATTCTCCTGGACCCTCCCACAACAGTCAATTATTAAAATCCTTTCAGTTTCCCACAAATTGTCAGATTTGTTTGTATGCTGTTTCATTGTTTATACTCTGTTTACCTAGACTCAGGGATCTCTGCTGCCCTCTAAAGCTGAAACACATCATCCTGAAAAGGAAAACTCCTGAGAGGATGAGGAGACCATGGGTGACTGTATGTACTCCAGAATTAATTTCCATATTAAGAGGAAAGAGGAAAAAAATCACAAGAAAGGGAGCTTTATGGTGAAGGATGAGGCATTCCTAGGAGCTAGGCATATATTAAACACTTTTTAATTGCTCATGATTCAGCAGAACATCTAATTATGTCTGTAGCTGGTTCATATAGTACTATTTTTAATGCCACATCTTACAAGCCATACTTTATGTTGACTTTGCTTTATATTGTCCATTTGCTAAGGAGACTACAGGATCCTACATTTAAAGAGTGGCCATATTGTTTCGCTCTGGTTTCTTCTCACATGCAGCTGGCATTACACCAGTCTCAGTGACAAGTTAGAGAAGACACGGTAGCATATGCCTCTCTCCACTCATATCTAACACACAGATAGCACCGTTATCCTATACCGAACTTTATTACAACAAATTTATAACTAGATTTTTATTAATTTTCTCAGGTGGAAATTTTATTAATTTTTTTCTGGTAAGAAGTTACCAGATAGAAAAGGAGATAACAGAAAATACACTAGTTAGAGCTACACACACAAAAAATTTAGGTTATAACCTAGATCTGCCACTGAGTTGATGTGTGAGCCTAATCGAATCATTTAACTTTGCTAAGCCCCAGATTTCACATCTGAAAATTGAAGATAATTGCATTTTCCCTAATTTTGAGAGCTGAGAAAAATCAAATGAGTACTACAATGCACTTGGTAGAGCCTAAAGCCATTTTGAGGACTCCTTATAAAGGTCAGAAAGCAATGTGTATGGGAGAATCAATGTGCCGGGCACAGAGAGTTACTCTGGTTAAATTGAGAAATAGTCTTTTAGAGATTTAATGATTTGAATGCAGCTTATTTTTATAATACACTTAAAATTCTATGAGCTTCTATGCTGTGCATTAATTCTTTTACGTGAAGATTAAAAATGTAGAGCCACACTATGAAAGATTAAACCAAACTCAAGATTGCATGCATAACTCTAGCTGTGAATATGTTAACAAGCCCACATTTGTACTTACCTCCCTGTGGAAAGAACTGTGAGTAAATCTCCTTGAAGGTTTCTTCATTAACAACACCACTGGGGCATTCCTAGGGAAAGTGGCAAGAAGTGATGTTAGCAAAGTCTTCATAAAATGGATTTTATACATTTTGAATAAACTTGACTGCTATGCAAAGATACATGAAGAAGCTTAATCATCATTACTACACACACACACACACACACACACACACACACACACACACGCACGCACACAGGGGTGGGGAGGGCATAAAGTATTTTTCTCATGTATTCAAGAAATAAAAAAAAACTTCAAAATGAAGGCTTAAGTATCTTTTCATATTGAGCACTGCCCTCATTTGTGGTCTATTGCTGTGATCCATGACGACTTTGAAAAGAATGGGTTAATTTTCTCTTACAGTTTACACTCCATCATTGAAGGGTATTAGTTCCTCATGAGAGAAACCTGGAGGCAGGAAATAAAGCAGAAAAAATGGAGGAGTTTTGCTTACTGATTTGATCTCCATGGCTTGCTCAGCCTTCGTTACACCACCCAAGGTACGCAGTTGAGTGGTCAGCTCCATTCTTGGCATTTTTTTCTTTTTCTTTTCCATTTTGGTTTTTTATTTTACATTACAACCACAGTTTTCCCTTCCACTATTCCTGCTGTTTCCCCTAGCCTCCTCTCCAGTCTACTCCCTATTCACAGGTAAGAGCTCCCATGAGGAGTCAACAAAGTCTGAAACATTAAGTTGGGGCAGGATCAAGCCCTTCCACCCATCTTAAGGTTGAGCATGGCAACCCACCATAGGGAATGGGTTCCAACAAGCTATCTCATTCACCAGGGATAAATCTTGGTCCTACTTCCAGGGGCCCCTCAAATAGTCCAAACTTCACAACTATCTAGGCCATGCAGGCTCCACAGCTGTTGGTCTAGAGTTCATGAGTTTCCACCGTCTTTGTTCAGCTCTCTCTGTAGATTTCTCCATCATGACCTTGACCTACCTTGCTCATATATTTCTTCCTCTCTCTCGTGCTTCACTGGACTCCCAGAGCACAACCTGCATCTGTTTCCATCAGTTACTAGATGAAGAATCTATAATGATAGTTGGAGTATTCTCCAATCTGATAACAAGGGAAGGGCAGTCCGGGCACCCTCTCCACTATGGCTAGGAGTCTTAGCTGGGGAATCAATCTACCTCAATACCATGCAATACTGCTCTTGGGCATATGCCCAAAGAATATTCAATCATACCACAAACACAATTGGTCAACAACGTTCTGGGCATTTTCAACTACCATTCAGTTTACATGCAATGAAGACGCGGAATTCTAATAAAGGCCCACATCTAGATGAAATCTGCAGGAGTTTAATGACTGCTGAAAGAGGAAGAGTTGGTCTTCCTCCAGGATGAACATTTAACCATATAACCCAATACCATATGGAGAACCCTAAAATCATATAAATTTAAGCAATCCTAAATGGATTCCATAAGATATATGTATACATACAGATATAAGTATATACATATATTTAATATAGAGTAATAGTAAGTTTCACTAGCAGGAGGTGCTTGAGGAAGTAGAGGAAGAGCTGATATAAATATGATTTAAATACACTACATATATATGAAGTTTAAAAATACAATTAAAAAGTAGTTATAACTGAAAGTCCTTTTAAGGCTTAAAATAAGTCACCACTTCACTAATAAGCTTGTTTCGCAACTGTGAGCTTTGTTTATTCCAATAAGCCAGTTAGTTCTTCATTTATAATGAGCTTCCTTGGAGGGATTTTTAGTTTTCTCAATTGCTCACGTGAGAAATATCGCCTTTGGCATATAGGCAATTAAGATGGATAGCTTTGATGTGAGTTCGTATTTACAGAATTCGTCAACATATTAAATCAGTCAATGACAGGTAGCTAGCTTATCTTCATTGCGGTAGAGAGGTAGACCAGAAAGTACTTGGCTACTCAGTCAGCCAGAGAGAAAGATGTAAATGAGACTGGGACTTTCCACATTATTACAATTATTTTTAAATTAAAGGAGTTCTATGGAAACTGTAATGATTTCAAGATCTAAGAATATTGGAACAAAGGAAAGAGAAAAAAAAACATTAAAAAAGAAAAACAGGCAAACCAAAGCATGGCTAATTCCATCCTTTGCCATGATGGTGAGAGTCACTCGATTTCCTAGATCTCCTCCTGTCATGAAAAGAACAAAGTCTGGCAGTCTTAAGCAGTAGGGGTCCCTGGTAGGCTGCTGTCCACTTCAGCTGCAACAGGGGCACATCTTAGGCTCATAAAGGATGCCTTTTTATGTGCGAACATTCCCTGATTGCATAGCCTGATGGCTTCCCACTCAGAATTTGTACTGGCAAGACTTCTGTGGTATTTTAGCAGTCAGTCAGTCAGTCATCAATCTTCCTTCTTTTCCTCCATTTCCTTCTCCTTTTCTGTTTTTCTCTCTCCATCCCACTCCCCTCCCTCTTCCTTCCATTCTCTCTCTCCCTTGGCACCTTCCTCTTTCACCTTTTGTATATGTGAACATATGTCTTTATACACATATCTAAAATTCATTTGTTTTTCTTATGGGCAACCATGGCTAATATATAAAAGAGTTCAAATCAACACATGCAACTTAGAAAAAAGAAATAAAGTAGCATATGAATACTCAATCACTCCAAAGTTTTGATTAAATAATTCTTTTTGGCAGTAGTGGACGGATTATAAGCACAAATAAACACTTTGTGGTTGGACTTCTCGCACATGTAAATTGTGATTTATTAGCTACTCAACCATGAGCCATCTGTTTGTTGCCACGAAGGGAAAGAAAACGTTTGGCTGTCTGCCATCAGGTGAGAAATTTTTGCACAGTCAGAATTTGAAAATATCCTTCCAGCAAAAGTGATGCTGGTCACATACAAAAGGCTGTCTATATTCTGTAAATTGTCAGTTACATTTCGTCTTGAGGCATATTTGATGAATATATTTTATAATATAAAAGGATTGGTAGAAATTGATTGCCTCATAAATGCTTGTTTTGCTCATATGTTTTTGTCTGGTGAAACAATTTTTCAGCAAATGAAATGCTTCATTGATTTTGAGGGCAGTAGACTTCACCAGGTAAAATTTTTATATCCATTTCATATTCATTACATTAATTTTCATTTATAGAAATTACACATTAATACAAATTCTAGGCTCTGGGACTATAGCAATAAGCAAAACAATGTTCTTTTCCTATCAGAGCCCAAGATTGTTATTCCTTTTTTAATTCTGCAAAATCAATGAGGCTTATTAGTGCTGCCAATACAAGTATGTGACCATCCACTGAAGTATGTTAGACCCTTAGTGACTACACCTTAAAGAAAAAGAACACTCCCTTTCTTGGAAGATATCAATTTACGACAGCTCTTCAGGTAGGGGAGTGGGATTTCATGCCCTCCTTCCCTACCCATGCTGGCATTTTGTCTTGCTATGCTTCCGTAGGTCTTGGGTATAATACTACAACAGTTGTGAGTCCATATATCCATTAGCCCTTTGTGTCTGAGAAACACCATGTCCTTGTCATCACCTACTGCCTCCCACTCTTGTAGTCTTTCCATCCCTGATTCCACAATGATCAGAGAGCAGCATAGCTGTCACATTTAGTGGTTTTGTGTGTGTGTGTGTGTGAGATACTCCACAATTGCTTATTCTCTGTATCTTTATAAGTTGCGGGTCTCTGTTAGCTGCTGTCTGTTGCAAAAATGACACATAATTTGAGCTGCAGCAATCTGTATGTTTAACAAAAAGTCAATAGCTTAAGAGTAATCGTAATAGGTTTTCCCCTAGTACCCATGAACTGTGCATCCCAGGCACAATCTCCTTACAATGCTAGGCATAGATAACATTTTGTGGAGCACGTCTTAAATTCAATCAGAAAGAGTGTGGCCACTCCCATAACATTTGTACTATTATTGCACCAGTGGGCACATCTTGTAAGTAGTGTATTATTGTAGCTGATAGGGTTCACAGCTGAATAAGATTAATAATCATTTTCCAATAGCATACATAGCAATTTCTAGCACAATGAAAACTGGCCAGTAGAGTTTAAATTTCCAGGTCAGCATAGCTTGGTTTATTCACGTTCTAGAACTCAAGCATATGATGTCTTCTGCAATATCGTCTCATGTTAAATTATGGAAGGTAACTAAGAACATTGTAAAATAACCTGTAATATTGGGGGTGTCTGTGGGACCTCCTCGAACAATAACCTTAATAGAGGTAAGCTATTCCTGACATTTGACTTCCTATTTGTTAGTCTATGGCAGCTATTATTGGTATTGTGCCCCTCTATATGGTAACTACATTTAAGTTCGTTTTACATACGCATTAGCATATTGTAGGAAACTTCTCCAATAGTAGCAGTATTTCCTATGACCTTTGCAGAAGGTTTTTCTTGCTAGTTATTCCTTCCTTTTTCCTTTTCTCCAACTTCGAACTCTGTTTAATTATTCCTTTTCTACCTCCCTTTGCTTCTTTAGATTAATGTGTTATGTCTTCTGTCTTCTGATACTATCCCATGGCACCTTACTGATTGCTTGACATCCAAATGAGATGCACATATCAGTAGATTCAGACATAATATCCACAATTGAAAGAAAACACGCAGCTTTTGTCTTTCTGATAAAAATGATTGTTTCCAAATGCATCCCTTCACACAATTTATATAAGTTTGCATGCATGCTTAGAACATGCCTCACCAACTGAGCTATGCTCCAGTCCTCAACAAGTTTTATTGAGTGTCTTTATTTCTTAAGATTTAAAAATTTACGTTATGTGTACAGTTATTTTGCCTGCATGTATGTATGCATACCATTTCCATGCCTGTTGCCTGTGGGGGTCAGAAGATGGCACTGCCTACCCTGTGACTGGAGTTACAGAGAGTTGTGAGCCACCATGTGGGAGCTGGAAACCTAACCTGGGTCTTCTGCAAGAACAAATGTTCTTATCTCCTAAAGCAATTTTCCAGCCCCTCTAAATGCTTCTGAAATATCTCATAGATCTCCTATTATTTTTACAGAAAAGAATTCTACATAACTATGTTTTAATTCTTGTATAATATAAAGTTCATTAGAACCAAACCTACACTTCTCCCTCTCCATCAATTGTTATGCACTCTTGCCTTTGGATACTTTTCCCTCCCATTTTAGGTCTATAATCAGGTCTGAAGAATTAACTGTGGAAATATGCTCTTTTGGAAAAGCATGCAATGTCTAATTGACAACCGGGTTCTCTCACCATGCCTGTGATAGGGAAAGCCACACACAAATGGAGATAAGTTTACTCAGAATTGGAGACATTGATTACACACACACACACACACACACACACACACACACACACACTTACAGAGAGAGACAGACAGACAGACAGACACACACAGAGAATTGTTTGTTTTTTTTTTTAAATAGAAATTGTTGCCTTTAGTTCAGTCAAGACCATTTTATCTTCTTTTTCACTGTGTAATTGTTACTCTCATGAACAGATGGACACTAAAAACATTTATGGCAAAGGTTTGGCATTCAGCTCAAGATGGCTGTATGTGCTTCTCCATCAAAGATTAAGGATGTAGAGTTTTCCAAGTGTCTGTTGTTGCATTAATACGTAATGACAAGTGTGTTTCCACTATTTTTGTTCAAACCCCTCACCATGATATAGTTAGAATAAACATGAAATGTTATTTTATTGTACATGACTGCTGTAAATTTGTCAGTTCTTAATGAGATATCTGCCCTTTGTTTAAATGTAGCTTTGCTACTAATGGCTCATTTGATTATCTTAGATGAATCATGACAATGTAATAAATATTGTAAATATTGACCTTATTTTTCTTTCTTTTTTCCTTTTTGAGTTTCTCTGTGTAGTTCTGGCTATTCTGGAACTCACCTTGTAGGCCAGGCTGGCCTTAAATTCAGAGATCTGAGTGCCCCTGCTTCTGCCTCCTGAGTGCTGGGATTAAAGGTGTGCACTTTAAACCAGCTTAAATGTTTATTGTTTATTTTGTTTTAGTAAATATTGACCTTTCACAATGACAACGTGATGATAATGATAAGCACAGGATGACTTCCTGTGTTCCAGGCATTGTCTTGAATGTTTGACATTGGTTATCTCATGTAGATGGCTAGATGTTAATATTACCTCCAGTTTTCAGATGACCAAAACTGCCATAAGAGAAAACTACCACAAAGCCTTAATTAGAAAATGGCAGACCAGATTCCCTGGATGATAGATTCAAGAAAATTCAGTGTTCAAAGCAACTTTCAAAAAAATTCAATTTCATACTCCTGTTTTAAAGGTACGGCAATTAAGGTCAATAAAGTTATAATCATTTCCCTTATTTACATAATAGGCTGCCGAGTCTTACCAAAAATCTTGTCTAATGCACTGGTGCCAGAAATGCTTTTTCATCCCTGAGATTGTTAGTATTTTCTGCCATGGCAATTTATAGCAAGTTAGTACAATGTTAGTAGTCTTGGGCTTCAAAGTCAAGTAGAAAACTTAAGTGTCATGGGAGTCACGGAAGAGTGTATAAGGGGAGAAGAAAGGAAGAACAACGGAGAAAAATGTTTAGTACAAGAAAAACAAAAATACATAATAATAATAATAATAATGAATGTTCATTAACAATAAAAAACTCAAGTATAAGTCCTTCTGCCATTTACAAGCTATAAAAGTTGAGACAATTTGTTTTATTTTCCTGTGTCATTGTCTTGCTCTGTAAAATGGAAATGACATTGGCCTCAGAGAGGTGGTATTAGACTTAATAAATAAAATGTACACAATGATATCTCAGCCTCTACCTTGCACAGTTTGAATAGTTCATATGTTATCAGTCTTTGGTAAGCAGAGCTCACTCATAGAATGGTGACTATAATGCCATGTACTAAGGTTAAACTGTATCCATCAAAATGCTTGAACCCCAAATAGGATAGGCCTGTAAAATGCAGTGGTTTTTATCAAGCAGATTTATAAATTAGGCCTCTTCCTCTTGTATTATAAATTAAGTTTGTCCTATCTAATATCATCAGCATTGACTTGCAAATACAGAAGGATGCTGTAATTGTGAATAATAGCGGAGGAAAATAAAGGTCATGATTGTAGAAGTAAATGTGGAGAGAAGTTCAGGAGCCTTTCATTCACTAATGTAAATCAGAAGTATTCTCAATGAGGCTTGCATAAGTGAAAGAATGCTCAAAATGGTGCCATCAAGGAAAGTGGAGGAATGGCACTTTGGAGGCAGTCACATCTATTCGTAGGAAATTTCTAAGAAAATTGGTTTGTGAGATGTGCTATTAGTTTTTATATTTTCACCTCATAAGGAAATCTTTCAACTTTTTATACAAACTTGTCCTAGCTCTGAGGAAATGCACTAGGAATGTTGTAATGGAATACAAATGAGACATATAACAGTACAGCAAATTATATCATCTATGCTGAAATTACTTCCCTACTCTTCTAGTTATCTTCTCTTGAAGACTTGTCTTCTATCAGATGTCATTCTCTCAGCTTTAAGATTATAAATAAGCATTTACATATAGGGCCAAGGAGAATAGTCGGTGGATAAAGGTCTTGGTCATCAAGCAAGATAACCCTAGTTTGATCTGTAGGACCCATATGATGCAAGGGGAGAATTAACTCCTGGAATTTGACCTATAGAAGTGCACTGTCACAGGTGCACAACCCACCCCCATCATATACACCACATACAAACATACAAATATAAATCTAATGATTGTTTTAAATAATAACAAAAATCCAAAAAAAAAACATTTAAAACTTATCCTTTAGTAATCAAGGTCAAAATACTGTGGTAGAAATAGAAGGGAGAGTCGTCCATATATATGTGGGAAATACCTGAACTCAGTGGGTTGAAAAATGAGTGCACAGGTTAGAAGGAAGTGTGGGGAAATCTTAACAAACATAGGAGGGAAGTGAATATGGATAAGCTTAAAATACATTGTATTTATAAAATTGTCAGAATAAATAAATGTATTGTATTTAAAAAGTCGTTGTGAAATGAATATTCTTTGGGCTATCTTTGTAATAGTTGTAAGTGCATATTTAAAGCATTTATGTATTTTATTAACTCTTGTACTCACCCGTGGTACAACTGAAGACCGACAGATGATAGCTATTGCAGAATGCTTAAACTGAAAACTTTGGCTGTCTACTACCAGAGTTGTTTGTTGTTGATATTTTAAAACTATTCTTTCTTAGTCTAGCTGATAAAGAGAATAGTTTGCCACAGCCCCGTGTAGGAGCAAAGGCAGATTGTAGGCAGAATTATGCAAAAAAAAAAAAAAGCAGATCAAGGGGACTGAGGTTTTCAGGAAAGAGCCACAGAAGAGAAGGTGTAATAACACAATTGGAAGAAAGAAGCCTTTCATGTAACAAGAGAGGGCACCAGGTATGTTGTGAATCTTGTGGGGAGTTAGCTTCTTAAGTAGCGTAATTTTTTGAGAGCCCATTACAATGAGGTGTGTGCAGACCCACATGCAGAGAACTATGAGCACCATGCACACAGAATAGTACTCTGCCCTGACTCAGAAAATGCAGCAGGAAGGAACAACTGAACCAAACAACCTACCACAGTCTATGGATTTTCATCAGGACCTGGCCAGTTTTCACAGCAATGCATGACCACAAGGATACCGGAGGAAAGAAGCTATGCTTACAAAACAGTTTACTTCGTTTACTGAAGCCAAGAAGTGTATTATTTGTGCTTCTATTTTACATAGGCCTGAAGAGTATGAGGACTCAGCGAGGGCCACCAATCAGCATTCTAAGTGCCAGTTGTGATGGCAAAAGGACGATAAAACATTAATATGGCCCTGAAGTATTAGTTTGCAAAGTCTAGGAACAGGATTCCATATCCTCAGGTGTGTTCCATATTTATTTATCTTTTCACTATGCAGATTTTGTTAATTCATTAAACCATTTTCATATTGGCATTGTATCAACTTAGTGATATTGAAAGTAATCAACTTTTAAAGATGTTCTCAAGAGGAACAGTTAGAGTGTTTCAGTCAGAAAGGATAATATTCTGAGGCGAACATACGCTCATATAACTAGAGCCAGGTGTATTTGGGTAGTTTTGCAGCACTCTATTCCCTTGCAACTGAACTTTCCTTTTCTGGACTATTAGCGAGTCCTGAATCTTTGATAATTTCATTAGGCCCATCATTGATGACCTTTCAATATGAGCTTATACACATTCCTCACTAGCTATACCAATGTTATTGAATGATTTTTCCATTACTTTAGTAAAAACATCCTAACCTAAGCTTCGATGTTCTTACAGTTTTATGTATCTCCTGACAGAATGTGAAGATGAAAATGAGACTTCATGTGTTGAGATGAGTTTGGTGACAGTTCTTCTGGACCAACACATGTATCATCTGCGATTATCCTAACAGATGGATATATGCAGCTGAATTGCTTTGTGTAGCCTCAGAGTTTGAAATACCTTCTCTAAAGTATATCTAAAGACTAGCCGAAGGAAAGTCGGAGCTGTGGAGGGTGAATAAAATTCACTTTTAATGATTGCCCAGTGTTTGCTGGGCACTGAGCCAGGCAGTGGAGGAGATAACATGTGCTCATTAAATCCTCATAGCAAGCAGATATTTTCCCACGTGGTTTGTCACAAACAAGCTCAGGAGAGTTTAAGGAACATTGCCAAGGTCAGAGAGAGGTTTAATCAGGGAGCCTTGCGTTTGAACTGGGGTTGGACCACAGAAATTTACACATCACTAAGCCTTTTCCCAAACATTATTGTAACTATGAACAATGCCTAACTTTATTACAATATCTTTGAGTCCCCTGTATTCACAGAAACAGAAACCACTAGTTATATAGTAAGCAAGTATTCCCATAGCAAGCACTTACTGGGACCCTGGGGACACAGTGACAAATCAGCAGGCATGTCCTCATCCCCTAGGAGCGTTCAGGCTTCCGTGATGAGAAGCATAACTCAAATATCCGCACAAACCAATCTCATACCTAAACACTGGGCAAAGTGGCACAAAAATGCGAGTAACTCATATTATCCTGAAGCGTATTAAATGGAACAGCATGGAAGAGGTAACTTTCTATGTCTGTGAAGGTATGTGCTCCTACAGGGGCGTGGGCACGTGTGTGTGGGGGGGCAGACATGAATTCTTGCATTTCTTCCCTCTCATGTCTTTTTACCTACAGTTTCCTGGTGCAGCCCCGAGACTCTGGAGCTTGGCTGTAAAACAAAGTAGTGTCTATCCTGATAAATACACGCTGTCTATTGTAATGACTTGAGAAATTTCTATCTTCCTGATAAATACACGCTGCCTATTGTAATGACTTGAGAAATTTCTATCTTCCTCATTTTGCTTTTTGCCTGGTGGTTCGAGATTTTTCTCTGAGGAGGGCAGACAATTAGCAAGAGGGTCAGCAGGAGGCATTGCAAAGAAAGCCATTCTGCTGAAATTGTACTTTCTCCTGGCGCCATTCTGCTGCGAATGCACCGTGCTCTGGCTCCAGACGACAGCGCTACCAGCACTTCTCCTTGTGACTGTTGTGATTTGGTGGCCTATAGGTGATGCTGGGCCTTGTTAATTCCACGCAGCAGTCACCGAACTCTTTAAAGGGCCCCGGGAAGCACAGGTGATAGATACACAGCATAGTTGTCCCGGAACACTCTTTATGGTTTAATGTCCTATTGCGACACAAGGGGGCAGTAGTGTCCTCTATGTTAAGTGGAATCACAATTTCTGGTCATTTTTCAGGGTTTGTCTTTCCCTAAACTTGGTGCATAACCAGCTACACTTCTGTCAGGAAAGGTTTTTTTTTTTTTTTTTCCTTATGGAAAGTGTCAGTAAGCCTTGCTCCTAAATTAAATACCTAGAGGACTTAACTGTTTCAGAGATAAGAGCTCAGAGATGTTATTTCATCCATTTTATATTATTACATGGAAGCAGCACAGCCTAAATTTATAAATACTTCCTGATTATAAGGTCACTAGTGGTTTTAATGAACAAAATCATAATCCTAATCGTAGCAATGGTGGTGGTGGCGGTGGGTCTTAGGAATCAAGTAGGCTAGCAAGTTGACACAAAACCAAAAAGAAATTAAAACTTTTGAGTGTGAAAACTTTACTGTGGGTGTGGAGCCATGCTGTGCAAGTCCACTTCATTGTTTTATAAGGAAATAATTTCTACCCTTGAAATCAGTATGCATATCTTGTGGCTATTTATTAATGAGACCTAAATAAACCATACACAAAATGGAGCCACCTGTCATTGGGAAACACTCCATTGCAGTTTACCCATGCTGGGATGATTTCTACAATGGGGGCCCCTCAGGCACCTACTTGCTTTTGTTATTTTTTCCCATTTTTCATAAATAAAATATTTTATTTTTTCTTAAATATCTTCTAATCGTTTGAGTTCAGAGACTTTCTTACTCCCATAGGCTTCTTAAGATGAAGACATCCTCTTATATAACCACAGTGCAATTTTCAATATCAAGAAATTAATTTCCTTTTGGTGGTGTTATATAAATCACAGCTCTTTTTCAAATGCTCTACTTGCCCCAGCTGTTTGTCTCAAAGCAAGACAGCAATCCTTCAGTGAAAAAAGGTTTTCATAATTTTATCAAAGGGGTAGGTTTTCAATATTATGAAGTCATCCTAGACCTGAGATACTAAAAACACTGGAATATGGTTTCCTAAGGTGAACATAATTCTAGAAGACATTTGTCTTAGCTTTTTGCCACTGTGACAAAAATACCTAACCAAACAACTTAAAGAAGAAAACATTAATTTTGTTTGACAGATTAAGAGATTTCTGGATGACGACTGTGGAACACAGCAGCCTGTATCATGGGGGCCATGGAGTAGAGAAAGGGAGAGACTGCGTGGGTCAGTTTATATTCTTTTTTATCCCCATTTAGCTGATCAGATCCATCAGCCTGTGGGCTGTCCCACACGTTCAGAGATGCTCTTCCCTGCTGTGTCACCATTCTCTCGAAATGCTGTCATAGATGTGTTTTACTAATTTTGAGGCACTTATCAGAGGAGTCTTGGAAAAATCCCAAGCCATTCTTCCATTTTCTTAGACATTGTTCAGACTGTAGCCTTGGAAATTTGGTAGTACCTGGCTTAAAATCTATGCACATCATATATGTCAGTGGGAGTTCAAGTAAGTTTAACATCTGAGAGCTTTTTCTTGTTTAGTGATTATATATATTTTTCTTAGTTTCTTTTCCTGTTACTTTGATAAAATATTGTGACAAAGGAAACTTAAGGGATAAAAGATTTGTTTTAGCTCCTAAGTTCAAATGACAATAAATTTCAACAGGCAGGTCAAGATGGTGGGAGCTTGAAGCTGGCCACATGCATCCATAGTTTGGATCAGAGTGCAAATGCATGCATGCTGCTCTCAGTTTCCTCTTGTCATCTACATCAAAGTTGGACTTTCTACTTCACCTAATGCAGTCAAGGCCATCCCTCCTAGGCATGCTCAGATGCCTATCTGCCAGGTGATCTTCAAGTCTGGATTCTGACAAGATGACAGTTAACACTAGCCCTCAAAGATATGTTCATATAGTGGGGATAGAAACCAGGACCCCACTCTGAGCAACACCTCTAGCTCTTTTCAGGGTGTATTTTAGAAATATATTCTACATATGAGTGGATGGAAACAAGTCGGAATTAGAACAATCAAGGTTATGGAGGAGGCTCTTCATGTCGGGTTTATGGACTATTTGATAAGCTAAACACAGATGGTATAGATAATCATTTGGTTACTGTTCTGATAAGTTCTATAAGAACGCATGGAAGGGCTGAGCCTGGAACGGTTCTCGAGACATCCCAAAGAATGTTACTTGCATACAGAGACTTGTAAGATAAAGAGAAGTCAACAAGAGATAGAGGGCAGGAGAACAGAAAATCTGTGATGTGATCATCCACTAAAGAGATGGCCAAGGTGCCCAAGTGAGATGATCTCAGACAAGGTTAGGTAACTCAAGGCCGGCTAGCTATGCTGAACATCAAATGTCTGTACCATTTCTAAGGTAAGTAAAGTATATAGTTGGTTATCAATATTTGTTGGATCTACATCTATGAATTCAACCAAGTACAGATACAAAATATTATCAAGCTGGGCGGAGGTGGCACACGCCTTTAATCCTAGCACTCGGGAGGCAGAGGCAGGTGAATCTTTGTGAGTTCGAGACCAGCCTGGTCTACAAGAGCTAGGTCCAGCGCAGGCTCCAAAGCCACAGAGAAACCCTGTTTCAAAAAACCCCAAAAAATATTATCAAAGAAGTCCAGAAAGTTTCATAAAGCATTACTTGACTTTGCTGCACATTGATGACTATTACATCCACATCAATCAAGATAAAAGCAGGCCTCTAGCTGCAGCTCACCTTCCCTCCATCAGCATTGGAATGGCTGGTTTGATCATTGTCTGCCTCACAACTTCTACTTGTATTGTACTGTAGTTAGGCCAAGGATGTCTGTTTTCCATACCAATCATTATAGACTCTTGAGTCTTGTTACTGTCTTTTGAGTACTGCAGCATAACAATTATTTGCATGGTATTTACATTGCCTTAGAATTGTATGTAACTTAGAGGTGATTTAACATATATTGAAGAATAGTAATAGGTTTTATATGTAAATTGCAGACCATTTTAAACGAGGGACTGAGAGTCTTAGAATGTTGGTATCCCTGGAATATACTGGATTCTCCATCACATATTAGTGATAACTACACCTGTTATATAGGCCTTTGGAGAGAATTGGGTGATCACTTCTTCCATAATGTACTCAGTAAAAGTCTCAGTCACATTAGAAAGACAGAGAAATCATTCATCCATTTGGCCTATATTTCTAACTTTTCACAGCATTTACATGTGTAATTGTTTAGCATCAGCTTTGCATGAGGTTGTCTATAAACAAAACAAATAGGAGTTGAAGGCAGACCTGTCCTGGCCCCTCTGGATTCTTGTTTCTCAATTGCCATGTTCTGATTGAAGATGAATTTACCACAGCTGTATAAACGTTTATGGAAATCTAAGAATCAAAATTTCTTCCTCTCATCTTTAAAGTTTGAAAAAAATTAGCAAGAAAACAGAGAAAAAACATTTTATTCTTAACAACCTAGATAACTCATAATTGTTAATGTGTGTGTATGGATTGCCATTGAATCTTATTCTTCATTTTTATTAATGATGATGGTGTAATTATTTTTGTGATATGTACCTGGTTGAGATGTTTTAGCTGGGTCTGTTTTCTACTGAACGTCTGAGGAAGGCCTCTGTGATACTATTTTAGGAGTTAAGAGTATTAGTGGGAACTGAACTGTGCTGAGAAGTAATATATTACATACACTAGTTCCAATTATTTGTTTTCATCTTTGTTCAATTTTCTGGGCTGTTGAAAGACATATCTAAACCTACTAGTTCAGAAGCTGTTTAAAATACTTACATATAACAGACAAATGGAGTTACAAAGGCCTGCAAGGCTGGAGGCAATGAGAAGCAGTGCATAACTTGGTGCATAAATATAATCACCCCGGAACTGAAATAGTATAACTCCTATCTTTTTTATAATAGCTATAATAGTTTAAATATAATATAGACATTGATTTTCTTAATACATAAAAGTTGACTTTCTCAAAATAGCCAGCAAGTACAGGCTTAAAAGACTTATAAAATAATATAAACCCTAACACTTTTATTTCCCATCTGAACATGTGTTCATTTTAAGAGCTGATGTATGTTCAAGACATTTGTTTGAAAATACGGTAAAAATATTATTTCAATCAGTGAGAGATGCTATTTGAAACCCACTGTAGATGAGCCTGTGATTTTGTTCTTTCTCTAGGGAGGCATACAGCTGCAGGTTTTATGGTCTTCACACAGGAGGAAGGGGAAACAAGATTTTGCTTATGTTATCTACCAGATATTTTTATTTTCTGGTTTGTCAGTTGTTAACCTCACTGATTCCCAGAAAGGGGCCAGTATGTGAATTTAAATCATCATAGCATTATACTTAGAGTCTTGTTATCGTTGTTGGAAAATGAGAAATCCAGGGGTGGTGTGATCCTTATGTAACCTCTCAATATGCTACAAACATCTTCTGCTTCTCTATTCCCTAGGATCCCTGGTAAGATGAGAAACAATTTTTATGATAGTTAAAATGCTCAGCTGAAAATGGGCACATTTTTGTCAAGGAAAAGAGTTGGAGCAATGGTATTTTACGTATTATTTCTTCCCACACTTACTTCCACAACTGATGGGACTCTCTAAGGACCATTTCCTTAGTACTTCACTTTGAAAACTTTTTTTTTGACAGAATATGATGAATATATTTCCCTCTATTTTATTCCATTGTAACAAACACTGTCCATCTTAACAAATTCAACATTAGTGATAAACCATATTGGGCATTAATTTATTAAATAGGATGATAATTCTCGTCTTGTGATCATCATAGAGTCATTATGAGCGAACACAGGCATCTTTTGTTAGAATCAGTAGACAAATATATAGGCTTTCTTTGGAGGAATGTGGTAAATGATACTTTGAATGTTTCTGTGTCCCGGAATGCATATGTTGAAATATAATCTCCAATGTGAGGGGTCATCAGAGATCTTTAGGCTCATGAGGAAAGAACTCACATGGAAAGCATTGATTCCTTTGTGCAAGAGTCCTAGAGTTCTTTCTATCTCTTCTATGAAGATGCAGCAACACCACAGCTTTCTGTGAACTGGGGAAACTGAATCTGCTGGTGCTTTGGTATTGGGATGTTCAATTTTCAAAACAGTGAACAATGAATCTCTGTTGTTTGCTACTTAGTTTTATGTCAACTGGACACAAGTTACAGTCATGTTGGAAGAGGGATCCTTAATTGAGAAACTGCCACCACCATATTGTCCTGTGAGCAAGACTGCGGTGCCTTTTCTTGATCCATGGTTGATGGAGGAGTGCATAGCTTACTATGTGCACTGTCACCCCTAAGCTTTTGGTCCTGGGTTCTATAAGAAAGCAGGCTGAGCAAGCCTTGGAGCACTTCTCAATAACTTCTACTTCAGTTTCGGCCTCTAGCCTCCCTTCCCTGACTTTCTTTAAGGATATATTGTGATGGTCAAGTCCAAGCGAAATACACCCTTTCCTTATCCAATTGTGTTTAACTATAGTGTGTTATCACAGAACTATAAACCAAAACTAGGACACAAAAACCAACACAGTCTGTGAGACTGCAAGTTGTGGGTTACAGGAAGAAGCTGAGATATATATTAGTTCATTTTTTGACACATTGATATTTGGAATATCTGACAATATTGCAGTGAAGAAGGACTTCAGACAATCAAGAGAAGAACTGGGTAAGAGACCAGGGAGTGGGAGTGGATTTTTCAAGTAAGTAACAATATTGCAGTGAAGAAGGACTTCAGACAATCAAGAGACGAATTGGGTAAGAGACCAGGGAGTGGAAGTAGAATATGTCTTATAAAGGGACAAAGACACTATTAAAACAGGAGGGCTAAGTAGGGAGGAGGATGGGAGTGCAGGGTAGAGGAGGGAATATGGAGGAGGAATTATTGCTTAAGGACTTTTTAAAAGTCATATCTAAACTTACTAATAGTGGAAAAGGATGATTAAAAAGTCTTACCTAAACTTACTAATATTGAAACTTCTTTATATATATATATATATCTGCAAAAGTAGTAAGAAAATAGGTTTACCATATTATTGATGAGATAATATCTCAACTAAAACTAATATATCATCAAATAAAACCCCTGATAACAGGAATGGGTTATAACTTTTTAATTTTTCACTAAAGGGATCCTATAGACACTTAAAATCCCAAACTTTACAGGCTAGTGCCAAGGCTACTGGTTAGCTTGACTGGACAGTTAATACCCGATGGCTGAAGACAAAGCATAGTGAAGCCATTGAACAGGGAAAACTCAACCAGAAACCTCACTCATACTGACCGGTGCTCACAGTGCTAGAAGATACTATACCTGCTACTGGAAGGGAAAAGTAATCATTAGTCTCAGCTACAAATCCTGTGAGTTAAAACAGCAACTTGCCTGCAAGATATGCCCACTAATGTAATAGAGGCACAAATATCATGGTAGTAGCCAACACTTCTTGATTGGATTTCTTTCCTGCTTTAACAGAAACCCATTCCTGTAAATAAGGACAAGAACCTGACACGCAATAGGTCATAGGCCCTAGAGGAAAACCTATCACTGTTATTTTTCAAAATGAATATAACAATAAAATGACTCCTACTGATATATAACTATATTCATGGATCATTGCATCCCTCATCCCTCATAAGAGAAGTTTCATCTTGCAGAAAGCACATACTATAGAGACCCATAACTAGACAATGTGTAGAGAGTGAGAGATTATGGAGCACTCAATCCTGAACAGTATGTCTTTATAGTCCCACTTTCTTCAAGGTTCAGAGATCAATATGCAAAAGAAGAGTATAATGAAAGAGCCAGGAGATGGAGATAGAGGGTGAGAGGGAGAATAAGAGACAGAAACATGAGGGAAGGGATGAGAAGGAAAGCTTCAAGATTAGATCAGCTATTCAGATTTTTTTCAAAAAGGTCTCCATTCCTCCAACATCTGTAATCGATTTAAGTATGTCATGTGACTATCCCCTGCTGCTTAGCTAGAGAGACCTTGTTAGGAAACAGAGTAGAAAGAAAGTTCCTGCCCTTGTTGATGGAATTCTGGTCTGGGGTGTCCTTGGTTACATGTATTTCTATCTCCTTTAGACATGAAGGGCAACTGGCCTTTTAAAATTTCAGTAAAATACTATGACTTGTATCTCTTATCACGTGGTTCAAAATAGCCTACATTCACCAAAATGGTGGTATTTTGTTTTGATCTTTGATATTTTCAAGACTATGCATAATAAGCACGGTGTTTTTTTTTTCTTCTGTTGATGGGTTTTAGTACACAGAAAGAAAGAAGATAAATGAGTTCCCTATTTTTCTTAGTTATTATATTGTGTTTGAACTTCAGATACAAAATGGATATTATTTTGTTCTATGTAATTTGTCTTCATAACCAAAAGGTGTAGTCTTTAGAGTATTGTTGTAAAGATCAGTATGTCACTGAAATTGTGCAAAATAATTGATAAATAAGAACACAATAAAACAGTATCTTAACCCTAAGTTCACATTTAGGAAAATTTAAAATCTCAAGGAAACTTAATTTCATAATTATTTTTACTTAAACAAATCAAGTCTTATCACTGATTTTCTATGAGGCCTATACAGTAATAATATTAAAAGAGATAGGGGAACAATGTGATCTGTCTTATCATTTCAATCTATGACTTATATGAGAAAATACCCTTGAGAAATAAAATTTTGTAGAACTGTGAACCCTAGTTCTATTATTAATTAAATTTCTTCCTTTTATGTTTTCTTGGTTAGTGTTAAGAACTAAAGTCTTGGGAACAGATTTATAATTCAAAGTAATTCTCAGACACAAAGTAATTCTACACAACTCTTCCTTACCCTTTCCTCCAGTCTTTATTTTATCCTTACTGGTCCCCTCTCTTCTGCCTTTCCCTTCTCTTCTCCTTTTTTCTCCCCCCCCCTTTTTTTTGTTCCCTTTGCAGCCCCATTCCTGTAAGGTTATTCTCATCACTGGTGCCAATCCTCTGATGACTTTAGGTCTTAACCTGCTTCCCAAATAGCTATGCAGAAACCACTTGGGAAGCTGGAGTTTACATTTCCAGGTAGAGAAAGAGCTCTCTTCAAAACCAATTACCTAGGATTTCGCTTGCAGATACATCTGGCAATTACTCAGATCATTGCACATTATTTGATAACACATGCAATTCTCATGGTGATCTGCTTGTAAATTGGCTTGAAACAACTTCAGAGTACACTTGACACAGTATATTTTGAATTTACTTACTGTGTCTCCTATAACAATTTGATAAAAATGCCAATATTGTGTTGTTGTTTTTTTTTTTACAAAAATTCACAATGAAAGGTACAATGCAATTAACATTTACTTTTTCATTAGAGTCTTCTCCATATTTTTATATTTTTAGTATGAATTAATTTATTGTTAGATCACATAAAAAGTTTATTATATAATAAGAATTGTTACCATCATAAAAAATTTACCTTTGTACACTCCATTTCATTCATTTGTCAGTTTCTAAAGAAGTATAAAAGTTCCAAAGTATTCTAAAGGTTTCTAATATCTGGTTATAGGTGTTTTCTTGTTTTAACATCTTGATTACACTGGATGAGTTGTCAAAAGAGCCATTATTTTGGTGAGGGAACTCTATTTTACTGGAAATTAGGGAATCTAGACTATCTCTTTATTTTTTCCTTACCTCTTGCATAGTTTTGAGAAGTCCCCGTATTTTTATGGTATTATTTTTGTAATTATGGGATTAATGAAGCACCCTCCATCTCCTACAAAAGGTAATCACACAAGCATTAAAGGGTAAACTGAAAGATGCCTTTGGTCTACACACTTTTAAGGACAATTATATGTAGCTACTGATAGAGTTTCAATGGCTTTGTTCAAGAGACCTATTTATTATGAAACTGGTTGGAAGGACCTTTTGAAATATTGGCATATAGCTGGAAGCTGATCTAAGTTGGCAATGGCCAAAGTGTAATACCTCTACTCTCCACATTACATCTTGTCAAGTACTTTTCACTTTTCTTTTCTTTTTTTTTATTGTTAAAAGAAAAATTTACATTTACTCCCCTTGTTCCCGGCCCTCCCACTACCCCACCACCCTCCCCCTGCTTTCTTAAGATGGGGCAGGATACCCTGCCCTATGGGAAGCCCAAGGCCCTCCCCCCTCCATCTCGGTCTAGGAAGATGTGCATCCAAATAGAATAAGTTCCCAAAAAGACAATACATGCAAAAGAGCTAGGTCCCGGTGCCATTATCATTGGCTTCTCAGTCAGTCCCCACTGGCAGTCACATTCATAGGGTCCAGTTAGGTCATATGCTCATTCAGTATTGGTCCAGCTGGATTCGATGAGCTCCCAATAGATCGAGCACACTGTCTCTGTTGGTGGGCCAGTCCCTCAAGGTCCTGACTTCCTTGCTCATCTTCTCCCTCCTTCTGCTCTTCCACTGGACCTTGGTAGCTCAGTCCCTTGTTCTGATGTGAATGTGGGTCTCTGGCTCTATCTCCATCCATCATGCGAAATTTCTATGCTGACGATTAAGATATTCAACAAAGTAACTATGGGGCAAGTTCAGTTCAGGCACCCACTCCCCTGCTGCCCAAGTACCTAGCTGGGAGATCCCTGTGAATACCTGAGATCCCCTCTAGAGACAAGTCTCTTGCAAATCTTAGAATGACTCCTGTTAATGTAGATATCTTATTCCCTTCTCCAATATCCACCCTTCCTCCAGCTAAACCCTTCCACAACCCCAGGCTCTTCCCGGTTCTTCCTTTCTCCCTTCTACCCCCTCCCTTTCACCTACCCCCTCTCCCAATCCCTACCTCCACCCCCATCCCCACTCCCGTGCTTTCAACTTTTGTCTGACAATCTTGTTTGCTTCCGACTTCCCCATAAGTCATGAGGAAATAGAAACTGTCATCAAAAACTTCCCAACCAAAAAAAGCCCAGGACTGGATGGCTTTCACTTTTCATAGTAATAAACAGATTTATATCTGGAAATTTCTTTTCAAGTGCCCATATCTTCTAACCAATTGGCTGCTAACATTTTATTTTTAGATAGTTTTATTTGGATGAAATTGGTCTATTTGGACATTTTGGAGTTGCTGTCTGAGAGTGCCATATAAAAGTGTTAAATGCTGTGTTGGGTTTCTGATGCCCCTTTAAAGAATTTCTTTTCTGTCTGCAATTTAATTTTCCTTTTGGAGTTTCCCTCCTGCTCTTCTCATGTTGAGTTTATTGTGTAGCATGATTAAAGAGATTCTCAATAAAAAGTCACCTTAGAATTAAGCAAGATATTTAACTGTAATAAGGGAATATCTCTAAAAACAATAACTTTAAGTGCAAAGCTATTATTCAATGATTCATTCACAATTTTCTTTCTGTTACTGAATCAAAAGTAGTCATTTACAAATTTAAAACAATGTATTGATTATTGACTGCACAAGTTATGCTATTAGAAATTTGGAGAATGTAATGCATAATTTTACTTATGTTTACATCAGTGACATTATATTTTTATGTTGTTATTAGCATAATTAATTTTTAATTGGAATTCTCATATAGAATATTTTTCCTGTAAAAGCAAATGCGCTTTATGAAAGAACTGTCTAAGTACTCATATCTATTTATAAGTTGCATGTTTTAACAATCTGATGATACTTAAAAGCAGTTTATTCTAAAAACTGAGTTTCTTTTCCCATGTCTAAGAGATGTTAAAAGGGTGCTATTGTTTTATTTTTGAAGCATTTAATCTTCTTTCAAATTCTTTTTATTTCATCCTGCAGTAGCTCATTTGTTTGAATATACGTAGCTCATTGGATTTTATACTCTTTGAAGAAAGTAGTATTTTTGTGCATCCTGTTCATGGCTAGATTCCTATGTATAGCAGAGAACTTAAGATGTAACAGTCTAGCAAATATCTGTAATTAATTAAGAAAGAAACTATAAATTCCATGAGACCAAAAAAGGTAATTTGCATATTAATGTAGAAAGGTGTGATTCTTGTAACTCTGAACACAACATATTGACTAAATCGCTGAATATTTTTGAAACTTGTCAAAGATGTTTTCCAGGATACTCCACGATTGCTAGTTTTCTATTCAACTGTAAATTCATTGGATATGAATTCACAACTAATTCTCCTACTAAATGAGCACAATGTTATTATGTAGCTTTATCATTGTGGTGATCTGTAGAAGAGATGACACAGGGCCAAGAACTCTAAGGTAGATACAGTGGTGGAAATGTATCACTCGTCCTGGGTCACTAGAGCATGCTGGGACCTCGTCCCTGAATAATGGGAGAACAGACTCCAAGCAGGGTAGTCATGAACAATCCATGCTCAGAGAAAAGGGATCACACAAACAAAAAGCTATGCATCACCTGCAAATTAAAATAATAGTTCTGAATGTTTGTAAAACTAGGGATGGCCCAGTGTCAGCAAGGAGAGGAAAAAGACATTTCAAAGATCATTCAATAAGCAGCTGAATTCATGCAGAAAATATGTATTATCTCAAATTAAAAAATGAGAGGTCTGAAGATTTCATCTAAGAGTTGTATAGTGAAGAAGTAATTATCAAAATTTCCTTATCACATGGAAAAATATCAAGGATTCTATAAAAAGAAATATAAGCCATAAATTAAGCCCTTTCTTTATAGCATGCCTTTAAATCTTTCCCCAAATAATCTGAGCATTTTTATACCAAGTTCACATCTTAAATGATTCATTAGAACCCTTCTGCACGTTTTACAGTAGCTGTCTGCCTAACTTGTTGGCATCTCTCTCTTTAGCAGGGCTGTAAGGGTGCTGCTCATTTTGAAAACCTAGAAGAAAGGAGTCTCTTTTCTCAAAATTCCTATCTCCCACGCAAACTAAGCAAGTGGTTTTTGTTTATGTTAAAAACACTTTTGATAGAATGATATTTCTCTAACTTAAGAATCATCCTTGTCAGTAATATTTTGTTACATCACTTAGATTTTCTACAATATTTAAGAAACCCCGAGAGATCCAGAACTTTTACACTTGAATTTGCCATAAAGGACAAATGCTAAAAGATACAATAAAAATGAATATCTTTACAGACTCGAATATAGAAGATATTTCAAATAAAAGTGAAACAAAACACTTGAAAAATTCACTGAAATACATTCATGAATTAAAATGTGGCTATTTAGAAGAGATTCATTGCAAACATTATGCAGATTTTCGCCTCCTTTAAAATTCATCCTGGTCAGTTTTCCCCCATAGCTTCACTAGGCTTGGCCAAGTGACTTGCTTGGAGCGACCATGAAACTACTCCAATCAGGAAGCAGTCATTGTAATCTCAATACTAGGGAAGCCGAGTTCAGATGAAACAGGAATTCAAGATTAGTATGGTCCCCAACTCTACCTTCGGAGTCCTTCTACAGAAAGTTGAAAACTATAGTAAATTGTGGTGGCCTTCTTCTGCTGCACTTTCCCTGTGGTGAGAAGACAGATGTGATGGCTGGTCAGTTGCCAACTACAGGGCATTTATGAGGCTCCGGGCAAGATTATCCAGTCTCCACGTTACACAGGTGCATGAGTGAGCTGTGGTGACAGCAACTGAGGTTTAAGGGAAAGAGCTGTTGAGGTGGCTCACAAAATAATGGGCTAAACAAAGAAACATTTCTATCTGGCTCCTAAATATTGGGATGGTCTGCTGCAGAGAAAAAGCTGGATCTTGCTGAAACCTGAACGTGGAAGTTGTCCAAGTTTTAAGTGATGCCATGACAAAGCTCACCAAAATACGGAGCTTTTGATTTTGAACTAGGAAGCAGAGGAAGCTATAAAGGCAGCAGTGAAAGAGTAAAGTTTAGGAAAATTGTCAGTAGACTGTTAACAGAAGTTGAGAAAATGAAAGAGAAGTGTTTTATACGACTGGAACCTTCAGTAATTTGGGGCATATAAATTGTGCCCGGTGAACCCGTATATCATGACACGTTGGTATAAAGATGCAGCATTGTAAATGCTATTTAAGTCATAGCAATTGCTTGAGATAGATGATAGATATAAATAAATAGATATATGATAGAGACAGAGAGACAAAGAGACCGAGAGACAAGGAGAAGGGATATCAGCTACGGAATATTCTCAAAGTCCTTAGCATTCAGTAATGTAGTTATTTATTCTTAAAATGTATCTCCATTAATCTCAGAATGTCCTAGTTTCCCTTCTAATTTTTGTTTACTCATTTCTTACCTTGATTCTCAGAAATTCAATCAATCTCTAAGTTACAGATTTAGTATGCTTGACTGAGTCATAAAAGTCAGTATGTCTATTTTCGTAAACTTGAATTCCATGTACATTTTTGTTTAGAGTCTCTCATTCTGCTTGTTTTCAAAGAAGCACATCCAGAGCCCGAGTGACAAGGGACAGCTCATGCTGTTGAAGATGTGGAGTAAGGAGAACTCTCATCCATTGCTGCTGGGAGTGCAAGCTAGTACAGCCACTGCTGAAATCATTGTGGCAGTTCCTCAGGAAGATGAAAATTAATCTACCTCAAGATCCAGTGCTATCAATCATGGGCAAATACCCAAAGGATGCTTTATTAGGATAAAGAATCTCTGTTGTAGAATACATAAACACTTGGTCAAACATGTTAACTGCTGCTCTATTCATAACATCCAGAAATTGCAAATAACATAAATGTTCCTCAAAAGAAAAATGGATAAAGAAAATGTGTTTCATTTATACAATGGAGTATTATTATTCTACCATTAAAATGACATCATGAAGTGTGAAGGTAAATGGATGGAACTAGAATAAAAATCATGCTGAGTGAAGTATCCCAGACCCAGAAAGATAAATATGGTATGCATTTGCTCGTATGTGGATATTATCTGTGAAGTCAATTATATCCAAGCTACAAGGTTGGTTATGAAGAGTAAGAGAACAAAGGGAACACATAAATCTTGTTAGGAATGGAAACAGAATTTATAATTCTGGGTGGATGGGTTGTGCTGTAACAGGAAGATCAACTCGGGTGGGAAAGAAAAGAGCAGGCTGTGGGAGGGGTTGCATGGAGAGACAGCTAAAACTCAGGGGCATTTGAGGGGTTGCACAGAAATTTAATGTAGTAGAAACTTCCTAAAATATATACATATTTGAAGTTGATCTAAGTGAAATTACCAAATGATGGTGATAGAGTCCCATTTGGTCATTTATTCTAACCAAATAAAGTTTCCATTACTGGGATTGGGTTACATCTAATAGAGCTGTTGGCCAAAGGAGCCCTATGGGAACCCTGGAACAACCCAAGCTGCTGCCAAGACTCTAGGTTGCTCTCTATAAAATGACAGTAAGTCCCCATTGCTGAAGACAACAACTACACAGCTCACTGAAGCTGACAAAAGTCAAGTCTGGTACCTATACAGAGCCTTCAGTCTTGCATTCCAGCATCTTTGGTATGAGAACATATCCTGCACACTCTCAAAAAAGAAAGTAAGCCATCCACAAACCCTTTATGGATCATGATGTACTGCTTGAAAGATATGCCAGGACAACAGTGGCACAAATCTTGTGGCCAAGAACTAATTTGACATAAGGCACACTCCATGAGACGCAGCCTATACCTGATCCTGCCTGGGTGACCTACAGCATGAAACTAGAAAACCCAGGGACCTAAATTAAAATCAAATAACCCTGGTCTAAAATATATAGTCCTAAAATGTCTTCTGATGATATTCTGATATAGCAAAGATCAGTGTCTTATTCAGCCTTCATCAGAGAAAATTCCTCCTGCAGCAGATGGGAACAAATAACAGAGACCCACAGCCAGACATTACACACAGTAAGAGACCTTGGAGCACTCAGTCCTAAATGGGATATCTCCATCAAATCCTTTCCCTCAGAGCACAGGGAACCCTGTGGGGGAGGTGGAAAGAATGTAAGGGCCAAAGGGGGTTGGAGAGCGCCAAAAAATCAAATCCCAGTCAAGGTGAGCAAAGCTCATTTGAGCTCACAGAGACTGAGATCATGCAGCACACACTGTACCTGCACAGGTCTATAGTAGGTCTTCTGCTTATATATTATAGCTTCAAGTTTATTATTTTTGTGGAATTCATGATTGTGCAAGTCTGTGATCTTGTGCTTTATCTTGGTTTTTTTTTTGCCTTCTTTTGGCTTGTTTAGTCCAATTTTGATGTGATGGTTTCTATTTTATCATATTATATTTTATTTTGCTATATTTCTAAAAAGTAGATGAATGCATAAATGAATGTGCTGTAGGAATTCCTACAGCCAGTAGCCTTTAAGTTACTTGCCCATTGGACGTGGCCTCTTATATATGCTGATGTAAAACTTCTGGGTTCGTTTGCTGTTCCCCGTTCGAGCAGAGGATTATGATCTGTAAGTCTACCCCTAAATAAATAACATTTTATTATACTAAATTCTGAGCTAGTGTGGGACTTCTTTTTAGCATCCTTCTTCATGAATAAAGGAAAACCTAGCCACTAGGGTAAAGGTTAACAACTGAATTATCACTAATACCTCTTGGGAGAGGAAAAATCAGTTTTTTCCAGTAGAGTGACATTGGGTATATCAACCACTTCAGGTCAGGCCTCAGGTTCAAGAGTAGTTGATCAACATATAATGGATTTTTTTAGTACAATTCTATTTGGATACAATTTTGTGGGTATTTTTGTTGCTGTTTGTTTTCTTTTTTGGGTGTGGCTTTATTTTGTTTTCTTGATTTGGGGGTGATTGATGTTGTATTTGGCTTGTACTTCTTTTTTCCTTTTGAGAAAGCATGTAAAGATGGGTGGGTATGGGGAGGAGGGGATCTGGAAGGACTTGAGGGAGAAGAAGAATATGATCAAAATATATTTAAATTGAAAAACTTGTTAAATAATAAAAATATAATAAAGAAAAAAGCACACTGATTTTGTGTCTTCTCATTGCTAGGATATTTACTAGTCTATCTTTAATAGTTTGATTTATAGTAAGTTTATCTTTTTAACTAAAGAATACTTTTGGTAATCTTTAGTTAAAATTTACAATACTGTTAAATATAAATGACACAGAATTAAGTACGCATTTATCATTGAACCTGTCTGTTGTGTATCCAATAATTTTAGCTCTTGTTCATCATTTATTGTTTTCACTGTTGAATTTTTCACTTCATCTTGTGTTTTTTCACAAGACAATTAAAAATGAGCATAGAGCTAACATCAGAGGAGAAAAATCAAATCTGTCTATTAAATAATGTACCATAAATAAGAATAAGGTATGTACAGGTGCATATGTATAACTAATATCATCAGTTATCTACATACACACGTATTATTAAAATCTATAATGTTCATTTAATACTGGAATCATGAAATCATTAGGATGTATCTTTTTTCATTTTGTCAAAATGAGCAAAGGCATACAAAGTGCTTAGAGTAAAGACTAGGGAAATATATGATGTGTTTTTCCTCTTTAAGTTCTTCTTCTCTGCTGACAAAATTTACCAATCAGTATTCATAACATACATTCTTGTTCAAAATAATGAAAATCCCATTGCTATACATTTGGTAATTCATTAATTGTGACTCAGAAATTTCACAGCTTGGAGTAACTTATTACTTGCCTATGTCCCCAGGTGAGAATGAACAAAAGAATTTCTAAGATTTATTTTTGGGTCATAATACTCTACAGGGATTCTGGGTGAGTAAATTAAATATACATTGTCTTGGCCTTTGGTACTGAACACTGGGGTATAAATGTAGATAATATATTTTTTGCTTTTTACTACTATCATTAACTAAAATAGTGATCTATATGTGGAAGAGCTTAGGAAGTAGGGTAAACAAAGAAATAAATTCTCATACATTTTACTATCCCCAATAGAAATAGTTTCAACTGAATATAAAATACATAAAGTAGGTACAGTGAATATTGATGGATAATCATAACCTAGACTACATCATCAGTTAGCTTTGTGAATTCTGTATTTCTCAATAAATAGCTTTTATAAAAAATATCTGAACTCTAAGAACCCTTTGCATTGTGCAAATGCTGCATTTTCAAATAAATAGCAACCTCATATTTTCCATTTCCCTTAAGTCATGAGATGACTCTGTTGCTTTAATACTTAACATGTGCGGACATGCCCTCTAGCCCAAAATAACTCTTGGTTGTATAATAATATCTCCCTTTACCAACTTTTACAAAAAATATAAAAATTAAATTTCTGTGCTACAAGCTGGAAAGGGCTCAAGTGTCACTGAGGTTTTCTCAAAGGCTATTTTCTGATTTTGTCTACATTTGTATTCTGCTCATTCAATGGAAGGAAGTAATAGCATTTTTCTATTTGCCATAGAGGCTGTTGCAGAGGTACATGGATTCAAGATCATAAAAGATATTCGACAAACCACAAAGAGAGAAGAAAATGATCTATTGGTTTTAAACCACTGTGTCTTTTGTCGTGGTAATCAAATGTGCCTAGAAATAGTAAATGGTGACTTCAGGAAGGTCAGTCTGTGATAAGGGAACACACTGCGAGAGTACAACACCTAGAATTCTTTCTTCTATGGCATGACAGAATGGATTGATTAGCCAACTGAAGTTGTAGGCACATTAAATCTCATTTATCTCTACTTTAAGCAGAGAAGAAGGGTATGCATTGTTCTCTCTGAGTACAATTGTTAACAATCAATAGAATTATTTTATTCAAAATTCCAATTAGTGTTGTGTTTGTTTTATTCTGAATCTTTGCTTTTTTTGCTTCATATACTCTCTCTTATTACCTGTAAGAATTCTATCATATAGAAGATCTGAGACACTGACTGTAAACTCTACTGTCAACCTGGGTGTCACTGCCTATCTATAAATATTGTTCTTTGCTTATTTCACAACTCATCACCATTACGACCATCATGGCAGTGTTGGGTCCTTGGAAAACGCATCTTACTCTGTTGTCTCCATCTTGTTAGTCATGTAGCAGACTCACAATGAAAGGGTTAGCCCCAAATTCTTCTTTCACCTTCATCTTTTCTTGCTTCTTTTATGAGGCAGACAATATTTGTTTTTCTTTTTCATCTTTCTTCCTACTGTTCCAACCAAACTCTTTTCGGACTGTAACCACTGAACCAATTGCCTCCACAACCTGGAAACTAGAAATACAAATACTCAGGCTCCTTGCCCCACTTACATATCAGAGACTCCAGGATTCTGGCAAGTGGCCCTATCACGTTTACTGTCCAGCCTCTTGGTCTGTTGTTATAATCATGTCTTTTCTGGCTATTTAAATTCATTTCATGATTTAATATACATTTCTCATATGTTATATGGCTGTGTGCTCAAGCAAGGGAAAAGAGAGTTGAAGGAAGAAAATACCTAGAATTACTAGTAATATGACTAGAGATAATAATAAGACAGAGATCGTTTTAAAGAGAGGTGCTTGTGTATAAAACAACCCTTTACTTATGAGTAACAAGCACTTAACTAATGAAACACATCCTGAGTCTCATTCAAATCAACATCTGAAAAACTATTTTTGTATTACTAAACTTAAAATAAACACATGAGAAGATTTTTAGATGCATAATTTTCTCTTGATCACCCATCCTCATGTTTTGATATTATTTTCACCATTACTTATTTAACTATGTACATAGAAGCATATGTTCTGAGAATTTCATTGGTAGATAATTAGTTATGCCTTAGTAACCGGAGCAGAAGCAAGATAATAAAGGACAAAATTGAGTGTTGAACCAAGAGACTAGGTATAGACTCTGTCATGTTCTTCTGAGAACAGAAGACCAAGTTACACTACCAAGTTATATGGGAGCAAACTTATACAAAGTTGGTTGATAACACACTAGTGCATAGATTCAACATGATGAGTGATGCTGCGTTTCTGAGATGTAGCTTCCCTTCAGAGCATGAACATAAATAGAATCCCACTCTAGGTAGAACAGATCCACATCCCCATGAATTTGCATGGTTCTGTCAGCATGAGAGATTGTGGGGTTAGTTAATTTCTCACCATGTTTTTTATGTAAATCAAAACAAAACAAAACAACAACAACAAAAAACTTGTAAGAGCTTGATTTGAAGAATGGCCTTCATAGCCTCTGGAATTTGTTAAGGCCAAATATGCTATTCGTGGTTAATGATAGCCTTTGTTTTTTCATTAGCTCATGTCAATCCAAACAACATTTTGAGGGCAACAACTCAAGCATTACGACGACAATGAAGTTCTTGCAGCCACACATCGATTTTCAGAATAGCTGGCAAATTCTAACCTGCAAGCTAAGCCTGCCTACACTGATTTGTTGTAAGGCCCTGGAGTTAAGATTAGTTTATAATCTTGAGACTTCAAATTTGAAAAAAAAAATAGACGGTGCAACAGAAACACATGTGGCCTACAAAGTCTAAAATATTCACTATGTAGCTCTTTATAGAATCAATCTACTGATCCTTGTTCTAGAATATCTTAACGTACATTTTATATGAAAACACAACATTGAAACTACCTTTTAGAAGGTTTCAGGACACTTGAGCCCACATATTTAGAAACTGGGGAAAGAAAATACATTTATACTCCTAGAAAATATGGTCAGCTATTCATGATGTAGTTGGCAATTGGATTCAGTTTTTCCAAGAACGTTGTCTATAGAGGTATTAATCCTCCTATTTTGAAAGAAGGTAATTATTTACATTTATGTAATTATATTTGCAAACATGTATTGTGTAAATTAATTAAATTGAGATACTTAAAGAGGGTCTCCATTTGGAGGTACACATTGCTATTTCCAATTCCACCTGCGAAACATTTGCCAAAAGTTCTATCCTGTTTATATTTTACTTTTATTTATTATTTATTTATTTTTTGGTCTTTTGAGACAGGGTTTTTTTTTTTTTTTTTTTTTTTGCCCTAGAACTCACTCTGTAGACCAGAGCAGACTGGCCTCGAACTCACAGAGATCTGCCTGCCTCTGCCTCCCGAGTGCTGGGATTAAAGTTGTGTGCTCCCACAGCCCAGATCATATTAGATTTTAAACCAACCATCAGTCATTTATCTACCACACTTGATTTCTGATGGGTCCCCTCTCACCCACAGAAGAGGTATGTGCTTTAGGGCAAGAAACTGATGTTCCTTCTTTGTGCTGATTTTATGACTATAAGATAATTACAACATTTTTTACTTCTCTCCCACCAAATCCTCCCACAAACCATGTTTTGCTCTTTTACAAACTCACTTCTTCTTTGTTCATTATTTGTTGTTACCAGAATATATACATGTGTATAAACATATATATTCTTTTAATATGGCCTTTTCAGCCTGTATAATGCTGTGTGTGTATGTGTGTGTGTGAGAGTGTATACACACCTGGTGTGTGTGTGTGTGTGTGCATGTGTGCGTGTGTGTGTGTGTGTGTGTGGGTGGGTGGGTGGGTGCATGTGTGTGCGTGCGTGTGTGTTTCTTATTTACAGTAAGCTTGTGGATAGGATGAAGACATGTGTTAAATCAGACTTGTACACTGTGTGAAGCGCAGCGGTAATCCTAAAACAATTTGTGTGTGATATTGTTATGGACACTGTTTGTGGTGGAACAGACACTAATTTACTTGCCTGACAACTGCAATGCCAGCAACCATCCATAGTCTGCAATTACTGGGAACCGAGAGCCTCAGTTAGCTTTCCCACTCTATCAAAACACCTGGCAGAAACATCTTTGTTTCTCCAGCTTTGTTTTGGCAAAGCATTTCCTTCTGTCATGGGGAGAAGGAGCAGAGCAACCTCATCCTGGCCGCATAGAAAGAGAGGAAGCCAAAGTTCCTCTCTTCAGAGTCCTGTCCCCTGCTTTCCCTTCCTTCCAGAATCTTAGCTTACAGCTCAGTGCTGTCCACATTCAGAGTAGTTTTTTTCTACCCTTGTTAATCCTCTCTGGAAACACCCTCCCAAACAGACTCAGAGGAGTGCTTCTGATTTCATGCAAGGAGATACTTGAGATTATTAATCATCATGGAGCCACTGTAATAGCCTGGAGTTTAGAAATTTGATTAGTGTGGTTCCTCCTCTCTCCCTGCATCTTCTTCCCCCTCCTCTTTTCCCTGTTACTCCCCCTCAGCTCTCTTCTCTATATTCCTTCATTCACTCTTTCCCCTTAAATTCCGACATAACTTAAATGAATTCTCTGTGATCTTGAGGTATGCATTTTATCTTCTCTAGTTGTCAATTGCATATCAGGATGAGGTTCAGTCCCTGTGATTGACAGTAAGAGGGGGCAATATCCTGATTTCCTGTTATCAGGAATGGGTGATAAGTGTATTTCTTGCAATTTTGTATGTAACTTATTTCATCAGACATTTGAAAACATGAATCCTTGCCAAGTCTGGCTTGCTCCACAGAGATGGCAAGCAGCAGTGGCTCATCTCAGGAGGTGTTCTGTGTTTACACTGTTCTTACCCTCACCCTGGGCAGCATGCTGAAACTCAGTCCTCACTCCTACACCAGCCATCAAGAGGCTCCTCCCTGCTGTGGTGCTGACAAGTGTGCTGCTTAAGCCAGGCGTGCAGAAGCAATCAGAGACTGCTACGTTCCCCAGCAGTACAGCTTGGTACATGAACCTGTGTGCACTTGGCATGACTTACTCAGACCACAATGAGTCCAGAGAGGACTATAGTAACTGCAGCAGCCTGGCTGCATGGCTTCACTCTAGCTCCCAGTACAAGCAGTTCATCATCTGAAACAATCTTCCTCATGGTTGCTGTCAATGGGGGAGAAAGACCACACAAGCAAAACATTGCTCCAACTGAAAATTATTTTGTGGATAAAACGAGATGCTTGTGGTCATCTTTTTGTTTTTATTTTATTGTACCCTTTGGCATCTCTTTATAAATCTAATTTGATTTCTGTTTTCATTTCAAGTCTTCTCTGTGACCTCAGGTCAGAGACAATCTCAATGTCAGTGTGATTTGATGGGCTTATTTGTCTGAGTCCATGGGGAAAATCCTCAAGAGAGAGCTAGGGCAGTGGAAGCACAGGGCAAGAGATTGGGAAGGGAACAATATAGGGTGGAAGAAGAGGGAAAGGGGGTAAGAGACGGTACCTCAGAGAGGAAGTAAAGAGAGAAAGATAAAGATTGAGACTAAATCCTGGTTCTTATACAGAAGAAACTATACTTCGGTCTAGAATTCTGCCCATCTTCCAACTGCTCAAGGTGCTGTTGGCACTCTGCTCCACTATTCTATTTGGTCACAGATGCTGTCCAGATGCAGTCATGTTTCTTTCACATTGGTGGGCAGGCACTAAGGTACATGAAAGTATTTACGCTAGAAGAGGAGAAGGAATGGAACATAAACAAGAAAGAATCAATTATCTTTTGGTAAAGAAATAGCAATTTTTTAAAAATAAACATTCAGGCAGTAAGTACCTTTAATCTTTATGGAGTTCTTAATTCTTCTCAATGAAATTGAACCTAAAACTCTGGCATGGTCTCATAAAATGCAGCTGTCCATATTTAAGTCTCAAAGCACTGATTCTTCCAAGAACTGGGACATTGGATGTCTTCACAGATAACTGGTACATATGAAATAGGTGGATATAAAAAAAGCAACACAATTGGAGACTAAGCTGGGTATCCATCCGGAGCCTATACTACTGATAATGCATCAAGGTAACTCATGGCAGACAAAGGAATGACAGGGTACTGCCTATTCTTCAGGCGACTTATGTGCTAGTAGAAAACACCTCTTAAAAATCTATCTAGTCTGCTTATACCTATCCAGTTCCTAACCTGGTAGTACATAGGTTCCCTGTCCTATGTCCATGGACAAAAACATGTAATTTTTAGCTAAATAATAGTGCTTATAATCCAATGGCAAGAACTTATATTTATTTGAATTATCTTTTACTTGGCAATAATGATCTAGAGTCATGGTCAGAGGCCATTATTTATGTTAGAGGCATGCTGAGAGGATACATAACCAGCTTAGGATAATTTAAATGACTCAGATTAAGTTGCTATTACATGTAACCTAGAAATTTCAGTTTAAGTGTGAGTTTTGCTGGGGTCCTGTGCTTGTGTTCATGTGGACATCCACAGGTGTAGAGAGGAGATCCATTACAACACTGTTCCAAGGCACCCTGTGAGGAAACGTCATTGGCATACTAAGGAATTTATCTTTTTAAATGAGGAAACAATGCTGTCGAATTTTACACCGAGAAAGGAGACTGGTTTACAAGGTACATCAGAGACTGGAGAGAGAGGAGACAGGAGGTCAAGTTGAGTTTTCAAGGAGGTGAAGGCCTGAACTAGTTAATTCTGCACCTCATGGTGGATAGAAAAAATGATGAGACACGTATGATTTGTCTCCCAAAATAACTCACAGCGTAGTAAAAGAATATCCAAATATATGATCCAAAGATGGAGGAAAAGAAAAGTGACCAATAGGAGGTGAGGTGCAGGGTGGCTAGATGCTCAATTTGCAGAGGAATGCGGGCCCAGGATAAGAATGCTAACAGGAGAGGACAGAGCTTGGAAGGAGAAACATGAGATTGGATAGAAAGTTAGCGGTGCTGCTTTCACTTCAGTGGTTGCTGCTGGATGCCAGACTGGAGAATTGTGTGGGTGAGCCAAGAAGGCCTGAGAGGACCGAGTATTGAGAAAAGAAAGACAGAGTTCAGATAAGAGTTTGAATATTTCATGAGGATAACAAAGGGCAGTTTCTGTTTGGCTTTGGTTTTCTTGTGGTTTATTTTTGTGTAGGGAGGATTTTTAACCTTTTAGAAAGACATGGTAAAAGAGAAACTGAAGACTGGAGAAGTGGTACCTGAGAAGGCAGAGAGAAAGACAGTACAAGTGGCACCAAGACTGTTGGTGAGGCGGAGATGCTAGCCTGGAAAAGGAAGATGCCAGGGCCCTGAAGAGCACTAGACATGACACTTTAGAGTCAGGAAATTAGACACAGAGGGATGAAAGAATGATGGAAATGAATTAAACACTGTAGTATGCTCACCAGTAACCCGTCTATATCCCCTTCCTCAGGGTGTAGACGTGAAGTTTAGACATTTTGCCCATGTCGCATGCCTTTAGGGAAGGATGCTTCTTTCCCAAGTCACAGAGGATAAACTAAGATCAATTGAATCACCATTTCCATCCCTTTCACTTAGAGAGATTAGTCTGTGGATGCAAAATAGCCTCAGTTTAGGTCAAACAGTCATTTAGTAAATCTCTGCTGATGGCTCTTTTGGGAATGTATCATTCCATGTTAAACATATTTACTCTTAAACTTGGTATTTGAAATAAATGTAGGATTCTTGGGATGACAGCGACGCCTGGTAACTATGTGCTGCAAGTCTCATAATGATTAGGGTGGAGAGTAATAGAAAATATGAGGATGATGTCTAGTGCTGATTTCCCTGCCTGAAATGGCTTATGCCCCATTTCCTGTTTGGAGAGAGACACATATTTTCACCATTTTAACCCTTCCATTTGTGCTTTTGGATATATCAGTCATATGTATGTGCATCCAAGGAATGCAAGGGAAGTTGACCGTATTCATCTTTTCATTAATGTACAGAGAAAATACATCTTCTGGGGGGGGTTCAAAACACGTCTCGGATGTAGGATTCGGCTGTGTGGAAAATATTAGTAGGTGTCCCCGAGACACCAAAATCATCATAAGCTAACCAACACAAAGGAAGGCAACAATAAAAACACAATTAAAATATACAGGAACTGAAAGTGACCAGGCAGGCTTGCAACATTTCTATTCTGCCTTAAATGGTAAAAGAGGAGGAATCTCTGTGCTGAGGACTGATTCAGATTTCAGGTGGACAATGGAACACAGCCCGAGTATAAGCTGGGGGGACAAGTGAATCAACAGGAGCAATAAGGTCAGTACTCGGTAAAGAACTTGAGACAATATAAAGCATGAACGGGCTTGGGGAGGTTGCTCACCAGGTAGTGGTGCTTGCAGTGCTAGCATGAGTTTGGGTCCCCTGCACCACGCAAAAAGATCCAGTGCTTTCATCTGTGGAACTGGCACTGTGGATGGCTGATAACTGATACACCTACTGATGCATCCTTGGTAACAGCATGGTAATTGATGTATCTATACCATAGCCCCTATATCTAAGACACCAGGAACACTGTGGAAGGGGAGAGAATAACGACTCTAAGAGCCAGAGAACCAGAACATCTGATATGTGCTATCTATATATCTATATATGACAGGGAAGCCATACCCATGAAATCTCAATGATTTTCTGTAGTTATTACAGATACACATATATAACACTAATAATTAACGTAAGAAAGTGTGAATTTGAGAGGAAGTTGAAGGGGCATGGTAAGTCCTTGAGGGAGAAAACGGGGAAGAGAGATATGTTATAAATACAGCATACAAATGTGAAATTACAAAAATAAATTATTAAAAAAGAAAACCAAATTATGTAATTTTCAGGAAATAAAAAAATAAAGGCAAGTATTTGTGTATGTGGCAAGGCTCTTGAAGGTCAGGCTCAGGAATATATTAAAATAACCCTTTACTTACAATAGTCTTACATCCCAATTAAAAAAAAAAACTAAGTTGAAAAAAATAAAATGAGGAAGTGCTTACTTTGGTGCACGTTAGGAGAGGATTCTGTTTGTATTCACCTTTGTCCATCATCCCATTGCTTATGGTGAGCCAGAGCATCATGAGAAGGGATGGCAGAGCAGAGCTGCTCCCTTCATGGAAGCCAGGAAGCAGAGAATATAGCTGGGAGAAAGGCTACTTTCTCTTCTTGGTTTACTTCCTCTTAGGTCCCCACCCCTTTAGATGGTGCTATACACATTCACTTAAATTAACTTTGAAATGTCCTCTCTGTTACAGTGGAACTGTGTCTTAGTGGGCTTCAAGGAACTGCTCAGTCCAATTAAGCTGATAACCCAAGGACACGTACTAATCTTTTTGTAGCTAAAAGAACTATGGTAAAAATAATTACAAGCATTAGACAAGTACTTTTCTTTTTTTTTCTTTTTTTAAATTGATTTTTATTGAGCTCTACATTGTTCTCTGCTCCCCTACGTTTCATTCACATTTTATAAGCCATTTCTGATACCATAGAGAAAATGAGTTGTAGCTGCTTCGGGTCGGAGAGCTCCAGATGGCAAATGAGATTTCACAAGAGGTCTAACAGAAGTTTGGAAGACAAACTCAGTGGTCTAAGTAACAAAACAACCATTGGTCCTACCAGCTGCCTTGAGTCCATTAGACAAATTCCATTCCAAAGCCAGGGAATCATTGCCGCAGCTGCTAACCAGGTCTGAAAACAGCCTCACTGCCTTTGGATAAGGCCTCTTACTGACCTAGAAGCTCACATTTTGGCTGGTATGGCTGGCTGGTCAGTGAATTATGTGAATCCACCTATCCCTGTTCTACATGGTGGGGTTGCAGGCGTATGTAACCAAGATCAGCTTGTGTCCTTGGATGCTGGGCATTTGAATTGAAGTCCTCATGCTTGCAGGCCAAAAGCTTTTGCCTATTCTGTCAACTCCTCACATTTGAAAGCCTTGAGGTCTGATCAGCAAAATATTGCATGAACTGGTAGCAGTGGTCAGTGGAACACACTTACCTCTACCAGTGTTAATGATAAAAAATATTAACATTGGGATAGTAAAACATTCTCCTTTCAAAAATACAGCAGGTGGCATAACTGGATATCAACATGTAGAAGAATGAAAATAGACCCATATGTATCACCATGCACAAAATTCAAGTCCAAATGGATCAAAGACCCCAACATAAAGTCAGCCACACTGAACCTCATAGAAGAGAAAGTGGGAAGTACACTTGAATGCATTGACACAGGAGACCACTTCCTAAACATAACCCCAGTAACACAGACACTGAGAGAAGCAATTAATAAATGGAACCTCTTGAAACTGAAAAGCTTCTGTAAAATAAAGGACACGGTCAACAATACACAACGACAGCCTACAGATTGGGAAAAGATCTTCACTAACTCCACATCAGACAAAGGTCTTATCTCCAAAGTATACAAAGAACTCAAGAAATTGGTCATCAAAAGAACACATAATATAATAAAAAAATGGAGCACAGACCTAAACAGAGAACTCTCAACAGAGGAATCTAAAATGGCTGAAAGACACTTAAGGAAATATTCAACATCTTTAGTCATCAGAGAAATGCAAATCAAAACAACTCTGAGATTCCATCTAACACCTGTAAGAATGGCCAAGATCAAAAACACTGATGACAACCTATGCTGGATAGGTTGTGGGGAAAAGGGAACACTCCTCCATTGCTGATGGAAATGTAAGCTTGTACAGCCCCTTTGGATGTCAGTGGATTCTCAGAAAATTAGGAAACAATCTTCTTTAAGACCCAGTAATACCGCTTTTGGCTTATATATCCAAAGGATGTTTAATCGTGCCACAAGAACATGTGCTCAATTATGTTCATAGCAGCATTATTTGTCATAGCCAAAACCCGGAAACAACCTAAATGCCCCTAGACCAAAAAATGGATAAGGAAAACGTGGTACATTTACACAGTGGAGCATTACCCAGCAGAAAAAAAATAATGACATCTTGAAAAGAAAAACATCCATAGCAGGCAAATGGATGGAGCTAGAAAAACATCATTTTGAGTGAGGTAACCCAGACCCAGAAAGATAATTATCACATCACTCACGCATAAATGGTTTTTAAACATAAAGCAAAGAAAACCAGCTCACAAATCACAATCTCAGAGAACCTAGACAATAATTAGGTCCCTAAGAGAGACATACAAAGATCTAATTTACATGGGAAGTAGAAGAAAAGATCTCTGGAGTAAATTGGGAGCATGGCGACCTTGGGTAAGGGTTGTAGGTGAGGGAGCAGAGAAAAATGTAAAGTTCAATAAAAATCAATAAAAAAAATTTAAAAAATGCAGCAGGAACTTAAGTTACTCATCACTTTAATAGTGACTTCATTATAATGATGAGACACAAGACAATTTGAAAAGTCAAATAACTTTTCAGCTTTTGCCTCCAAACTCACACTATTCTGACATCTGTCAAGAGCTCTGCTCAGGGAGCCCCTATAGAACCACTGTCAGAAAACAGAGTAGAAGCCAAAGTCTTTCCCAAGATGCCTGGAAATGGAATTTTCATTGTCTCCTTCCCAAGAAGGTAGAGAGAATACTTTCAAAAATAACAGACTGATCTTCAGAACTGTGGCTGACAAGAGAGTTGCAGACACCAGGGACAGTTAGTTCCTCACAAAGTGAGCTCTGAGGGAGTGGCCTGAGGATGAAAGCCCCTCCAGTTGTCATGAGATATGAAATCAAGTTTCTTTGTCGCTGTGGGTGTCTGGCTGCAAGGTCTAATTCACTGCATACTGATCTGGAAAAATAAGTTCAGGGCAGAATTACTAGTTCCCAAATGCAGAGCTGAAGACCCTGTAGCAGTTCTCTCATCTTGAAGACTTATTAACTCAGGAAGTTTGCATCCAAGAAAGGGCCAAGTTGTCTTTGCAGACTAGCTAGAGAAATTTTATTTGAAACTTTTCAGCAAAAGGGAAAGGTATACAAAAAACTTCAAAAAAAATAAAAAACAACCAAAAACAAAACAGGGCCCTTTTATATGTTTGCACTGAAAAAAAGATTTCATCTTTTTCAAAAGCAAACGTATTTTTAAATTTTGTAGAAAATGTAATTTTATGTAATGTTTTGAATTCAAATAAATGGTAAGATATTTAGCTTCATGTAATTAGGGAGTACATTGATACATCCAGTTATTATTTTTGTCATGAGCCCTCTTTACAACCACAGATCACTTTATTGTATAATATTTTGAAATAGAGTCTTATGATTTCACAGGAAGGCTTTAAGGTTATAGTATTGCTTCAGTCGCCTATGTGCTAGGATTATTGGTGCGAACCAACATACCCAGCTTCTCTTTACAATTTTTTTGTTTTTGTTTTTGTTGTTTTGTTTTTTGAGACAGGGTTTCTCTGTAGTTTTGAAGCCTGTCCTGGAACTAGGTCTTGTAGACCAGGCTGGCCTTGAAATCACAGAGATCCGCCTACCTCTGCCTCCCGAGTGCTGGGATTAAAGGCATGTGCCACCACTGCCCAGCTTCTTCACAATTTTTATAGAATAAAATGTGTCATCATTAAGTATAGTCTCCTGGATGTATGATAGGTCTGTAGAAATATATTTTTCTTATTTAATGGTTATTATAAATAATTTAATAAAATATCCCCATATCTTCTTCCAATGACATTTTTTTTTGCCTTTGAGAACTACAGTTAGACTTACTGTTTTCAAAACTTCATGTTTATTAAAATCAAGAGTTTACTATTTGGGCTCAGTTAGCCACTATTTTCTTCCATCGTAAAGTGAATTTGTATTGGCCTAGAGATGTATGTGAATGTGGGAATATATCTATGCCAAACAAAAATGATGCTTTGATGTTTAGGTCAATTTTGTAGATCTTTTTTAATTTAGAAAGCATTCAAAGGAATTTTCATTCCAAAAAAATAACAACTTTGGACAACCACATTTTCTGCTGAGACAACACTGTTCCAAAAGGACAATCCACCTCTGAGAGGAAGAAAGATCAATAAAGGCTAAAAACATACCTATAAGTAACATACAAATTGAGAGGGTTGTATTTATGCATTTCAACACACACACAAGTATTTACATAACAATGACTAAAGAAAGAGTTCATGAATGTGATAGGAGTAATGAGGAGTTCATGGGGGAGTTCGAGGAGAGGAAAAATCATGGAGAAATGATTTAATTATATGATAATCTCAAAATTAAAAATACTGTACAGCTTTTATGCCGCTTTTAATTAGAGTAATTGAAATTGTTTATATTTTTATTCTTGATAATTTCATGTTTATACAAGGAAATATAGAGTGAAGTATGATTATATCCCCTCCATCTCTCTCCCTTCAACTCTCCACACCTCTCAATTTCAATTTTTCTCCTGCTAAAAAAGGATACACTGTCCATTTCATGTTGCTCCTAAATGGACGGGCATGGGCCCATCCCCTGAAGATGGCCAACCATAGTCCTTCAAGCAGCAATAAACTGTTAGCAATTGTGAATAATTTTTGGCATTTCATTGTACATGCAGAATTTGCTTCACTCTTTGAAGTGTCAAAATCTACAGCTGGGATTCTAGGTAGATTTCTGATTCCACAGTTAGAAGCTCCTACACTTCTATTTTGTTCACAATCCCATGCTAGTACAATACCTTCTTTAGCTGCTAGTTTCTTCCTTCACTGTGGACCACGCTCTTTCCTTAAGCCCTGCTGTGGCAGGCTGACCACATTTTCCATCATTGGACCTGACACAATGACTAGAATGTGTCCTGTCTGCTGAGGTAGGTTCAATCATCTCTCCCCTAGATACTATTTCCTTCTTTTCACCCTGTCCATAAAAGCTAATTCTCCATTTTCCCCATAATGCCTTTACTCTCATCTTTCTGTTATCTATTACAGTGAGCTATTTTACCAGTTTTTTCCTGACCTTCTCAATCACTAATATTTAAGGGTTTCTATCTATCTGTCCAATGTCAAATATTTAGTGAGATACTAAACATGCATGAAAATCATAATTATCATTGACTTTAATGTTCAAAATAAAATGTATTTTTCTTGTAATGAGATACTTTTGTTAGACTTTTCTGTCATTTAGGGACTCCCTTAAGGGTACCTGGCAGGAGATGAGTAGCCTAGGTGATAACAAATGGAGCACCCGAATCTGTCAGAATTGTCAAAAAACCAATAATCTGAATTATGGAAAATATATGATTTTTTTTCAGATGAAACCTCATATAATTAGAATGGTTTGCTGTTCTCAGGATTCTCTAAGTATAAATGGTACCATTGCTATTGTGCAATACAGTTTGGGTTCAAGTTGCACGGTGTCCATTGACTGGAGTACTAATGCATTATGTGTAGGGAGAGAAACTCTCAGATGAATGAAATAGAAGCCATTCTGACTAGTGAAGCAGGACGTGCAGCATAAACACCCAAAAAGCAGACATGATTCTGGGAGGGGAGAGTGCCTATTCTATTCTGCAAATGGCAATTAGATAAATATTAATAAGCTTCCATTATCATAAAACAGGAAATATTTTTTCCTTTTTCAGGTGAACATTTCTTTATGAATGGTTTTGATGCCTTGACAATTTATACATCTATATCAACTTTAGGTATTTCCAGTTCATTACCCTCTCTTATTCTTTCTGCACATCTAAATCTTTCTTCTCAACCATTCCTGTCCTACTTGGTTGATGATACTTATTAATGACAGTTCTAGTGGAGTGTTAGGAATAAAAGGCAATTTGATGAAAGATGAAACCTGAGTCCTAGGAAATGATGTAAAATAAAGAGAATAAGCCTCACTTCTATAAAAAGTTTGATGAGAAAATTGAGATAATGCTAAGAGAATTTTGTGAGAAATTTGATCCAATATTGCCACATATTTAGTACTAAGAGAAAGAAACATTTACCTCTCAGTAGGGAAAGATAGAACTTAGAGAAAGTGAAGGGACGAGAAGAGGAGAGGAGAGAAGAGAAGAGAAGGGGTAGAGTGAGGAGAGGAGAGAGATCAAGAGAGAGAATGAGTGAGAAAGAACAGGAACAACAAGGATAAGAACAAAAAGAAAGTAGATTTTGCCATTGATAGACTTTATAGCTGAAAAAATGCAACCTATGACAGTAAACAGCACTCACGTCTCACTGAAGTAGGGAAAGTCTAGCAGTGAATAGGACAAATAAAGCATCTTTTTAACATAGTTTCCTTACTGTCAAAAGATTAAAATGGCAATAACTTGATATTAATATGTAAATCAAAAAATAGAATTTTAAATAAAAGATCAATTAAATAATATAAATGGTGTATAATGTTGTCTCGGTAAATGTATGCCACAAGGCTCCAAAAGATGAACTAATAATTTTGTGGAGGATTCAGGATGAGAAGACTGGGACACATAGCAATGTCAGGAGCAGGAGAGAAGTATGTTGCTTGACTAGTATTTACATCTTTGAGGATGGCAGCTATTACCAAGTGTGTTGGTGCATGCCACACTTCAAAAGGAAAACTTAACCATTCAAGTTTTAAAAGTGAGTTCCATGTCAGTGCAAAGAACTTAAAAGAGGATTGTGATCTAGATATATTCCTCTAATATTATCTATTGTATTAAAAATAGATTAGCAGAGACAGGTGGACCTCTGTGATTTGAAGACCAGTCTTGTATACAGAGCAAGTTCCAGAAGAGGTTCTGCTGTCTCAAAAAATGAAAAAATATAATATAGATATCAGAAGTCAGCAGGAATAAAATACAGAATACACACAAAATATCAAAGTTGTCCTGAAAGCAATGTCATTAACAAAAAATCAACTGATTTTGAAGCATATGGTGAAACATCTAGATACTTCCTGTGCTTAGGAGGCATGCTAATGATGATCACCATGAAGGTGAAGACAGACTGAGACTCAGAGAAAATGCCAGGAATGAGAAGTGTGAGTGTCGCTTGACTAGTGTTTGTTCCAAAGATAATCTCCAATGTTACCTAGTGTGGCAGCACAAGCTTATAACTCCTGCTCTCAGGAGGTAGAGGAAGCCAGACGTCTGAGTGTAGGGCTGTCCTAACCTACATAGTGAGTTACAGTGCAGGTAGAGCTACAGAGTGAAATCATGTCTCAAAAATAAAGTAAAAACCAAACCGAAACAACAACAACAACCAAAAAGAATCCATTATATTGGCTGCTAATTTCTTCTCCCTAAAAACATACATCACAACTCCATCCATGAAGAGACTGAGTCCAAGGCCCCCTCCCTTGTAGGCTCATGGACAATGTGACACGCTTTGGTCAACAGAGTACAAGAGAAGTAGTTACTCCAGCTCTGACTTTTAGAAGCGCTGGTACATTTCCACTCATTTCACATAGAATCTATCATCATGTTAGAAATAAAATTATGTCGAATTCCCTGCTGTGAGCAATTTCAGCTTAGCTGTATTAGTTTTTCTAAAATGCAGCACACTGTGTGGCTTAAACAACAGAAATTTATTTCCTCAAAACACTAAAGCTGAGAATTCTGAACTTCCACTCAGCAGGATTAGTTTACTCAGAACCCTCACTCTGGTTTGCCAATTTCTTCTGCTTACTGACTCTTCACATGACTTTATCTGTACAAACACACACCCAGTGTCTCTTCACATGACTGTATCTGTACAAGCACACACCCAGTGTCTCTTCACATGACTATATCTATACAAACACACACCCAGTGTCGCTTCACATGACTATTTCTGTACAAACACACACCCAGTGTCTCTTCACATGACT
>JAQHUG010000017.1:7849697-7865270 GCA_028555095.1 Dicrostonyx torquatus | reverse complement strand
ACCCAGTGTCTCTTCACATGACTATGTCTATACAAACACACACCCAGTGTCTCTTCACATGACTATATCTGTACAAACACACACCCAGTGTCTCTTCACATGACTATATCTGTACAAACACACACCCAGTGTCTCTTCACATGACTATGTCTATACAAACACATACCCAGTGTCTCTTCACATAACTATGTCTATACAAACACACACCCAGTGTCTCTTCACATAACTATGTCTATACAAACACACACCCTCTGTCTCTTCACATGACTTTATCTATACAAACACACACCCAGTATCTCCTCACATGACTGTATCTGTACAAACACACACCCAGTGTCGCTTCACATGGCTATATCTGTACAAACACACACCCAGTTTATCTCCCTCCTGTATTAGCACAAGTCATGTGTTAGACTTGTGTCATACTAACGTGTTCTTTTTAACTTCATTCATTCATTTTTCATTTTTTTTCTGTAAACCTGGCTGTGTTCTAAGACACTGGGTTGTGACACTGTTGTATGAACGGGAAAGTACTGGTCAGCATACAGCACTGACTACTGGCAGAGACCATGACAGCATCACTACTAGTTATCCTTTCCAGCAGAACAGCCAGCTGTGAGCAAATGAGGCATTTTGGAAATCTGCCATCCACGATACCACATGCCTGCAGAATGCCCTGTAGATCCTGATACTTTATAACCTGAAGGTAGGCCTCTGGATACCAATCTCCCTGATACCAATCTTCTCTTGGTGAAGGTATGCCTCTGGATACCAATCTTCTCTTGGGGAAGTCTCCAAGCTTTTGAAGAGGCTGAATGGTGCACAATAATACACAGTGGAAATAAGGGACAAAGTCAATAGCAAGACGTCCATCTCACAGACAAAACGTATTTACTGCTTTTCTTACATTTTCTCGTATTCTAAGCAAAGTATACTTCAGTTTATTCTGTTGATTTCTATATTTTATTTTGTACCTTTATGTACTTATTTATTTAGACACACACACTTTACAATCTTACTACTCTCCACATATAAAAGATTTTTGATGTATGATAGCTGGTAACAGAAAGAATCACAATTATGAACTTGAACAATGGCAGGGATGAAAAGTGAAGAATCATATTTTCATGGATTTCCAAATATCTAAACTTGCTTAAAAAGAGAAACTACCCCAAAGGACATAAACACCAGAAGTCTTTCACACAGCTTCTTTTGTTACCACCAAAAGGCTTTTCAGTGTGGAGGTGGGATATCCCGGCAATAACAGGTATAGAGTGAAGGCTTAAATTAATATGTGGTTAGAGATGAGGGCCTAACAACAAGGAAATTTTTTTTCTTTTGAATAATAAAATTTGTGAGTTCTGACTTAAGATGGAGCTCATTTTTCCTTATGGGGTCATGTGGATATTTTAATGAAAATAACCCACATATTTGAATACTTCACCCCAAGTTTGGGACCTATTAGGATGTGTGACAAGGCAGGAGGTATTGTGTCACTGGTGGCAGGCATTGAGGTTTCAAAGCCCACACCAAGCTCAGTGTTATACTCTCTCTGCCTGTAATTTCCAGGTCAGATGCGAGCTCTCAACTATTGTTCCAGCACCTTGCCTGCTGCCCCACCTCCCTCAGTGATGATCGTGAACTAACCCTCTGAAGCTGTAAGCGAGTCTCCAATGAAATGCTTTCTTCTATGAATTACCTTGTTCATGGTGTTTCATGACAACAATGGAAGAGTAACTAAGGCAGGTGAGTAGCATAAACTCCAAACTTTGACCTCCTTTGCTTTAAGGACACAGATTCACAGAATGGGACTGCCCCTTACAGCATTTTGCTATATTTGTATTTCAGTTGCGATTACATTCCTATGTATGATTCACATTTTGGTATTACCACGGATACATCTGTTATCCTAAAAACTCTGAAGCTTGAACTTCGGCAATTTATTTCCAGCTGGTCTAACAGCTTCCACTCTCATTTCTCTTCCTCTGTGGGGATGATATTTCTAAAGTGTCAGGGTGACCTTATCTGGGCTTGTTCTCTTGATGATCTCACCCAGCCTCATGGATATCAATTCAGTCTAGATATTGATGTCACAATATTTATTGGCCAGCAGAAACTTTCCTATGGACCTAGGCCCGTGTACTGTGCTATTACCTACTCCATAATTCTCCCTGGAGCCTGAAAAGATGCCTTAAGCCCTCAAAGAAGATTTTTTTTTTCATCTTACCAATTTGTTCCTCCATCATTTCCTATTTCAGAATACCAGCTAGCCCATTTGATTCTTTAGACAAAAGGTCCAACTCCATATTTTAATTCCTGAGAAGTGTCCTCAGGAATCAGGATATAAATTCAAGCAGATATCTCCAGGTACTCTAGAATCTGTCATCTCTATCCTTTGTTTAACCTTTCTGTTGTCATGTATATCACTTTGAAAAACCCCAGATGGCAGGTGGAAGGCAGATACTGACTGCTAATACCAGGTCAAGCTTGCTGCTAAGAACAATGAACTGGTTTTCAACCTACTTAGCCTATAGAAGAATTTTATATTCCTTCCCTCTAGGATCAAGATCTTTTTGATTGATTTACTCTGCCTTTTGTTAGACTTTTCCTGTGTTCTTATTGAAATTCTAGGCTGGGATTTAAGACAGAAACATTAGACTATTATAATTCTGTCTCGGTTACTAATTAACTGCATGTCCTTGAGAAGTTTCTATGTTACTGAAAATTCAGATCTACATAAAAATAGCAAGCACTATGGAGGTAGTCCATACTTTATTGAAATATTATTTAAAATGTAGACAAACAGCTATAATATTGAACCTTTACTTCTGGAGTGTAAACATCATATATTCTGACTGACTATCTACTTCCTAAGTGTTTAATGTAAAGTTTTAACTTCAGGAGATATGCAGGAAATAGATATGAGATGCCACTTGAAGATTACATGATTTGGTACATGTCCTTGGCATTTCAGAGGCAGTTTGGTGTAACAGAAAGGATCCTGACTTGTGATACAGAAGGAGGGTTAACCTGCTTGTCTTCAACCTCAACAATCCTAGCATAAGTTTTGGCTGCCACATTTTCCTCTGATGTAACTGGAAACTAGGTTAGTTGATATTGATGGTACCTGAAAAGAACAGTGATTGGAAATTTACCTTCACTAGGAAACATAGAAGGTATCTGCAGTTTTGTTTTTGTTTGATGCTTTTTTCCTTTTATAAATTGATTTTTATTGAGCTCTACATTTTTCTCTGCTCCCCACCCTGCCTCTCCACTCCCCACTTCAACCCTCCCCCAAGGTCCCCATGCTTCCAATTTACTCAGAAGATCTTGTTTTTTTCTACTACCCATGTAGATTAGATCTATGTAACTCTCTCTCAGTGTCCTCACTGTTGTCTAAGTTCTCTGGCATTGTGGTTTGTAGGCTGGTTTTCTTTGCTTTATATTTAAAAACCCCCTATGAGTAAGTATATGTGATAATTGTCTTTCTGTGTTCGATGCTTTTAATGTAAGGACTCAGGTATAGAGTATCCTCATCAAAACCTCTCTATCTCATACCTTACTTCCTGCAATCCTTTGATGAATATTGGGAGGCAGACAATAAAAATCCCATCCACAAACAAGTACAGTGTCAGGGAAGTTCTCCAGGGTAAAATGTCTAGTGTCAGAGCTGGTTTGGGAATCCAGGATTGAGTACTTAGCCATACTAATTTTATCTGCACTAAACCATGTTCCACCAAGCCTCTAGGACTGAGGATGCACACGAAAAAGCAGTGCCTGAACTCAGCAGGAAACAACCTTGCTCCTTGAACACCATCTTTTTCCAACTCCAGGAGAGAGTGCTATGATCAGTCAGAGAATATTCTAGTCCCCAAAAAATACTAATTATTTTTTAAATTAGTAATTAACTGCATGTTCCCATTCTGGTTTTGATAAATATTGTCTGTCCAATCAATCAGTAGCACTTATTAATGTCATATAAAACAATCTCACTAATAAGTTTGTTTTCCATTAGGGAACTAACATGTGATTTTGTGTGGAGTTTCAGACAAAAACAAGAAAGCATCATTTGTGTTCGCTTCATCGCCCAGATTACACGGTGTGTCAGTTTTGTCTCTGACAAGCAGCAAATTGCTCACTCGTATATATTTACTTGAGATATATTTAATCTGCTATTAATTTCATCAAGAATGTTACTGTCCACCCTCATTCCACCCACTACCGTGGTGGACAACTTACTAGGACTGAAATAATTACAAACCACGCTTTGTACCAGTACAGCACAAAGATAATAATCATGCCCTTTTCTGGAATTTACTCATGGCAAACGATGACTGACTGTATTTTAAACATCTTTGGTTGGACTATGTTTACAGGAAGAGGATCTAACTTGGATTTTAGGTACAGAAATTACATTATGTGGTTTTCTTTGGATAGGAACTAAATTGCTGTTTGGATTATGCTGCTCCTCCTTTCTCTAAATGTTCTGGCAAATAGTAATTTCTCTCTATGGTGTAAAACAGGACACAGTGACTTAGGAAGCTATACATACTAAAAATTAGGTAACTGCCTAGAGTTGCCTGATATGTCTATGACCCAAAGTGTGTGTGTGGTAGTGGAGGATGGAATTAAAGAAAAAAATGGTGTAAGAGTTCCTTTTGTTTGTGTGTTGCTTTCATTGGTTGCATAAAGAAACTGCCCTGGCCTTTTGATAGGGCAAAATCTTAGATAGGAGGAGAGGACAGAACGGAATTCTGCGATAGAGAAGGCTGAGTCAGAGAGAGCCGCCCACCATGAAATCACCCGAGTCAGACATGCTGAATCTTTCCTGGTAAGACCACTACCTCGTGGTGACTTACAGACGATTAGTAATGGGTTGAATCAAGATGTAAGAGTTAGCCAATAAGATGCTAGAACTAATGGGCCACACAGTAATTTAATTAATACTATTTCCGTATGGTTATTTTGGGTGTAAGCAGCCCATTGGCTGGTAGCCAGGTAAGACCGAAAAAGGGGCCCTATGCTCATTACAATAAATAATAAAATAGAAAAAATTCATTGGTATATTATAAGGTAACATTGAGGAAAAAAGACTTCTAAATACTTATTTGACTTTTAACCAGGTAAACACTAAGTTGGACGATTGAACCAAGTTTTGGATAAATTCAGTTTTCTCATTTCTTAATGTTGTAGAATTTATAATATGTATTATTTGCTACTTTGTGCAGGTTTCATTTTGACTTGTTTGAAAATCTTAACAAAATATGTTTAAAATAGAAAAGACATTTGGTAGCATATAAACTCTCTTAGTCAATGTTCTGTTGCTGGAAAGAGCCACTGTGACAGCAGCAACTTTATTAAAGAAAGCATTTTAATTGAGGCTGACCAAGAGTTCAGAGGTTTAGCCCATTATCTTCATAGCAGGGGGCATGCTGGCATGCAGACAGACATGAGCTTGGAGGAACTTAGACTTCTACATCTGTATTCACAGGCAGGAGAGAGAGAGAGAGAGAGAGAGAGAGAGAGAGAGAGAGAGAGAGAGAGAGAGAGAGAGAGAGAGAGAGAGCGCAAAACACTAGGTCTGATGACTTGGACTTCTGAAACCACCAGTAACACACTTCCTCAAGACCACATCTACTCCAACAAGGTTATACTTCTTAAAAGTGCCACTCCCTTGTGCCAAACATTCAAATGTCTGAGCCTATGGGGAGCATTACTATTCACACTGCCATATAGAACTATTCAAATACTTTGAAATCACTTGTACTGGGGATATAGCTTAGATGGTAGAGTGCTTGCTTTGCATTCAAAAAGCCCTGGGCTGAAACACAACATGGACTTGGGTATGGGGGCCCACATGTGTAATCTCAGTACCCAGGAGGTATGGTAGGAGGATAAAAAGTTTAAGGTCATCATTGATTCTGTAGTAATTCTTAGTCCATCCTGGTTATGTGGAAACCTCTCTCAAAAACAAACCAAATGAAAACTAAATTTAAAAAGTAACAAATGAAGCATGTCTGGCACTTTTATCCAGATATGGAACTGTGTTTGGACAGGTCACATGCTTTCTTGGAGAACCTACTCCTATCACTCTGCTAAATGGATAGAGTATTAAATCGATCCCCAATGACTTACTGTGATAGTTGTATGTTATCACTCAGCCATCATGAGAGAGGCTTCCTTTGGCTGTTGGTGGCAATTAACACAGAGATCCACAGTGGTCATGGTGCTGAGAAAGGTTGTGGAATGCTCAGGCTTAAAGAGAATAACTGTGTTGCACTCTCTACATTACAGAAAAAGGAATGGAAAGAGTGTAAGGCACAGAGGCAGTATATGACTCCAAGGAAAGAGTGTTTTCTGTCCACATCAGGGAAGTTTCACACATAGATACATGCCAACTGTGACGGCATACACAAGACCTGTGAAACTCAAGTTAAACAAAAATCCCAGCATGGAGATGGGAGTGAACAGGAAGTCTCACCCATAGATAATCAGCTATTATCACGGACAGCTGCTTGGAGAAAGGGAGTTGGGTTTCTTTAAGGATGTGTTTCCTAATGTTTCTGAAGCTAAGGTTCCTCTGTGGTTAAAGGCAGATTTTCATCATTATCTTTACATTGACTGCATCATTTAGTTTTTCACCTGGTGAGTAGAGGTTGCTAGGGGGAAACAAAAGAGAATGAAGTCAAAACAACTTCTGAGACCCTTTTCCTAGTTTTGTCTCCAAATATCTTGTTGATTGGAATTAATTGCAAGACTTGGCTTTCTCTTATTCCTTGTTCCATAAATTATATGTTATGTATTTTGGTTTTGAACTGATGTAATTTGCTGTATTTAGAAACCCTTTACAAGGCATCTAGTGTACTCTATGCATCCAGGCTTTTCATCATGTAAAGGACATTCTTTGGTGGCATGTATCTTTGATCACCACAATACATCAGTAATGATTTAAAAATCTTTATGAACCATCTGCTAGTTTTCCAGTTTCCTCTTCATTCCTCAAGTTTGTATAATTTGTTAATTCTAATGTGTGTCTATGCATTTCTCTAAAATCCTGTTTGTTGTCATATAAGTTGAACCTTTAAGCACATAAATTTTAGGTTAATGACTAGGTCAGATTGGTTTAAATATTTTCTAATGGTTCCAGGTTTTATTTTGCTCATTATAGGAATGCTAATAATACTCACCAATTATATATTTTAATTTGCACATGTATGATGTATGTATGTATGTTTGTGTATGTATGTATCAGGCTCTTAAATTGGTATCGTTAGTTCCAAGCACTCATCACATCACATCATCAGACATCACATATCCAACAGGTGCAATTCATCAATGTTTGGAAAACTCAATCTAAATATTTGACTGCTAACTCTTAATGCTCCAAATCTCTTAACCCTCCAATAGCCTATTTGTCTACCACAAAACTCAGAAACCTCTATATTTTCTCTCTCCCCAAAATACAGATCCAATCTGCAAACCTCTCATTTCAACTACTACAAATTTTAGTTCAGTCCATCACTGTATCTTAGCAAGATGACTGAAGCTTCTGTCTTACTGAGCTTTTAGTCAATTGTCCTCCTTCACCAATTCCAGTGCCTACCAGATGGAGTCTTGTGTAAATGCAGATCAAGTCACTCATTACTAAAATGTTCAGGGGCTTCACAATGCACAGAGATTCTAAGTCGCTCCGTGTCTACCTTGCTGTTTTTAGGGTGTATCACTTTAGTACTTACCCCACCCACAATAATTTAGTCATAATAAAATCTACTGGCTCTTTGGAAATAGTAATTAATCCTTTCATGTTTCAGGGATTTTGTATTTTGTGTCATGTGGACTTTTTCATCGGTCTTTTCATAATACTTTAGGCTTGGCTTGAAATTCCTCAATCTCAGATAGGCCTGTTATATTAAAGTTCCGTAAGGAGCACACTCAATAAGATACCTACCTATTTATCAATCTCTTTGCATATATTATCTATCTATCTATCTATCTATCTATCTATCTATCTATCTATCTATCTATCTATCTTCCACCTATCCTCAAACTTCTATTTTCCTATGATATATATTTTAGGAGCAAGCTCATTGGTTATGTGAACTAGTATGTCTAAAATCTATTCTCCAATCAGGCTGACTCCAATCCTGCTGAAAGTCAGGCAAGATTCCCTACATTATAGTCTTCAGGTAGAATTTCTTGTTCTCAAGGCAGCCTCAGTTTTTGTCTTGTGCCTATCAACTGTTTGCTCATAATGTGATTTCTATTCATACTAATGCTATAGGACTTTATTTAAAGTCATTTTTGATTGTATGTTAATCATAATATTCATCCCTTCTTCCTCCAAGACCTCCCATATGCCCATTCTTACTCTTTTTCAAATTTATAGATTTGCGTTTCATCAACTGTTATTGCATGCATATGTGTATTTGTGTATCTATCTCTCTATATATTCCTAAATATAAGTCAGTTACCTATAGGTGTCAATTACAAATACAAAAAACTCTAATAGTAATAACTGGTTTAGCATTTGATGGAAAACTGAGCACCATAGTCTAGGCAACTCGACATAATTGACTTTCAAATACTTTCTAGGTTTCCCTCACAGAGGTTTGCCTGTATTTGCATATTAATTTTCATTTCCTCCACTGGACTTCCTATTTGTGTGTTAACGCTTTTTTCTCATTAATATACCTGAGTAGCAAAGTCGCTGAAGTATGTTAAGTACTCAACAAAGAGTGAATTCATGCAACATGTGTGTGGAATATGATTTTAAAACTAGCGGAAGCTTGAGGTCAGAAAACTTGACCCCATCTAAAATTCTACTAGAATAGGAATACTGTGTGTTAAATATAATTCATTATATAGTGCAGCAGTAAGGAATAACCTATTCTTTTACATTTTCTTTTGACATATTCTCTTCCCTTGTGTTTTTATCCAATTAAATCAATCAATAAAGTGTTATGATGATTTACAGTCCTAAGCACTGAAACCAAATGTGGCATTATGCAGACTCATGAGGTTTTGGCAAGTTATTTTAATGGAGATTTAATTACCTGTCAAGATCATTGGAATAATTGCCAGTTAGACTTACATTAACGAACACATTTAGGTGGGGATTATCAAAAACGAAAAATTATCATTTTTTTTCTGGAGTGGTTCTTTGCCAGCAACTTGCAGTCAGTGATAATAGTGCCCCAGATTTATTTTTGTTTTAACCACAAAGTATGTAATTGCACAGCATGCTCTTTGAGGAATGTGTGCTAAATTTGAAAAATAATATATTAGTCTCCTAACAATACATCCTTTGTAAGCCATTTACATTAAATATAACCGAAGGTGAAAGATAAATCCTGTAGCATCTGATCCACCCCTCACCACAGTCTACCTGCTGCTCTATGTTTGAGGTCTGTGCTATATGTGTTGGGTTCTCTGGGTAACAATTTGTGTTAGGAGCCTCATTGGATGAGGATGGTCAACATAGCACTTTATCAATGGCTCCATGTTTGAGGTCTGTGCTCCATATGTTGGGTTCCATGGACAACAACTTGCGTTAACAGCCTTCTTGAACAGAGTTGGTTCACACTCAGTCCACCTGCTTCTTCGTGTTTGAGATGTGCACTGCGTGTTTTTAGCTCCATAGACTATAACTTGTGCTAACAGTCTCCTTGGAGGAAGTTGATCCATCCAGCAGCCTGTCACTCCATGTCTGAGACCTGCGCTGTGTGGGGTGGGCTCCATTGACAACAACTTGTGTTTGCAGCCTCCTTGGATGCTGCTCTGTGTTTTAGATCTGTGCTGTGAAGGTTGGGTTTCATGGGCAACAATTTGTGTTAATAGCCTGCTGTGGGAATTCCTTCAGCCATCAGCCTTTGAGATACTGACCCACTTTAGGTGTGGTCTCATGTACTATAAATACAGTTGAAAAGCATGCATGGGTCTTTTGGGTGCTGGATTTGGTTCCAGTTCCCAGCACTTGCAGAGGACTGAGGATTGCTACTCTTTCTGAGAGTTTATCTTTAGAAAGATAAATCTTTGTTATACTCCAATCCACGCTATTGTAAAACTCTTTTGTATGCCAACAACAGATTCCTTGGAAGAACCTCCTTTTGAATTTGCTTTGTATTCAGTTCCAAGGTCCAGTGCTCAGGAACTAAGGAGACTTCAAAGCATCCATAAAACAGAACTTATTTTTTTTTAAATGTTTGTCCTAGAAGTGATATCTGAGTTTGTGATATTAGTTGAACTGCTACCTTCAGATTGAAACAATCTTGTTTTGGGAAGGTAGGATGAAACTTGAAGAGGCTTTAGGAAGAGTTTTCCTACCAAAGTTCTCAAAAGCAACTTTTTTTAGTTAATTACATTGCTAATTTTGTCTGCAAATCTAGATTCTCCTTTTTTTTCCCTTTTCTTTTCTTTTTTTTTTTTAGTTTTTCGAGACTGAGTTTCTCTGTAGCTTTGGAGCCTATCCTGGAACTAGCTCTTGTAGACCAGGCTGGCCTCGAACTCACAGAGATCTGCCTGCCTCTGCCTCCCGAGTGCTGGGATTAAAGGCGTGCACCACCACTGCCAGGCTTAGATTCTCCCTCTGTATATGTATAATGTTGGTCAGTTAGTTTTTAAGCTCCCTGTGACTACATTTGAGCCATTCATGCAAATAATGATGATGGCCAGAATCTTTGCATTCTATCTGAATCTGAAAGTGCATTTTAAATCCAAGACATGGTAACTTTTACTTTTTGATTGTAGGTAACATGGAAGTAAAGTTGTTTACATAATAAAATTGGGAACCATACTATACAATAGACAGTAAGAGACTGTATAGGGAGAAACTTATATCTTTGAATGAAGGCCTGGTAGAGCAAAAGTAACATCAATCTGATTTAAAGTACCTGTGCCTTACAAGAAAATAAAAACATTATCCTACTTACAGGATTGTTTTAGATTAAAATTTAGAGGAATGACCAAGCTTAACTAATCTTTAGAAAAGTTTCTTTTTTATTTTTGCTTTATACAAAATTTGTCTTTAAATTTTAAGAGAGTTTCAATATGCCCTTTGTTATATAATAGGTTAAAATATAAAAAACGTGTTGTCTCTTTTGGTTAAGAAATTATTTATGGCGTGTGTCTGTGTGTGCTTGCTCATATGCATCATGGGCATTTGGACATCTACACCATGAAGGGTGCAGTTTGGAGCACATCTCTGTGGAGTCAGTTTTGTTCATCTGTTTTTGCATAGCATCCAGAGATGGAGCTTAAGTCATAGCTTTGTGTAGCATGGACCTGCTGAGCTTTCCTGTTGCCCCTTTGCCTTTGAAATCCCAGATAAAGACTAATTATGAGAAACTTTCTACAAGTTTTGCAGGAATTTAAAAGACAGAATGAAAGTCACCACAATAGAGTACAAAATATCTACATTTGTTTTTAGGTAAACTAATTTGGGTCTTCTAACTTTTTTTTCTGGGGGAGGGGGAAGAGCAGATTTGTAAAATGTAAATCCAAGTTTGAATGTGAAGCAAAGGCAGCTTTCCGAAGAGCTTTATGGAGAAATGGGATTCAGAGTAGCAGAGTGCTAACAACTGTGCTAATGATGGTGATGATAATCGTAGTAATAATAATAGCAGCCACAGTTTGAGTGTCATTATGACAGCTGCTCTGTGTTCTGTGCTCCAGGCTCACTTTCTTTGCAAAAGAGTATGTGAGTTGCTATTCCTACTATTTGATAAGCAAGATAAATGAGGCCCAGAGAGATGGTGTATCGTCCCACAAAGTAGCCTAAACAAGAGTATAATTACCTTCTAATTTTCCCTTTGCAATAGGCAGACTTCTGAGCAGAAAAGAGTTAGCAGAGTGGACCTGACACTGCTCTCATCAGAACGTCTTGCTTGGAAAGTTTGTCCTCGGTTATTGTTTGAGAACTTGAATGTTGAGACTTTCTAACATTTCTCATGAGTAGTTCATTCTGCCTAAACTGTTTATGCAAAGGAGAAAGTTTATGTTGAGCACCTGCTTTGCTTCGGAAGCTCCAGAATTTGGGTATGCTTGGCACTGAATGGCTAATGAGCATTCTTGCGAGACAACATTTCACAAGTGTTGTCATGACTCATGGCTGCAAGAATGAAACATATTTCTTGAAACTCAGAAAGGCCTCTCAGAATCTTGCATTAGACTTTCTCCTAATTTTGCCCAGAATGTCTTCTCCTTTTGCAAATTTTCTTTTTACTACTTTGATGCAATAAAAGCATAAGTGTAAATAAGACCTTGATAAGCACCATAATTTCTCTAAAAATCATCAAACTTATCAAAACTGTATATAATTGCTCAATATGACATATTTTTACTGATGCCATTTTCTCCTTTGAAGAAAAGAGGGCCTCATTTTTTCATGCACAGAGAGAGACTCTATAACTTACCCGTTCTTGACACCAGGAATCTGAATAAAATCAGGTTCTGAATGCCAGCCAGCAGATATGAAACAGAAGGGATTATGCCCATAGAACACCCATATGATATGCCTTGATCTCTTTTCTCTCACTGTGAGTCAGTTGCAGATGGCCCAATAAGTGATGACACTGTAGGCAAGAATGAACCCACTAGAGGAGTGGTTCTCAACTCCCTAATGCTGCAATTCCCTTAACTCACTTTCTCGTGCTGTGGTGATCCCCAACCATAATTTTCCTTACTACTTCTACTTCATAACTGTAGTAACTGTAATTTTACTATTGTTGTGAATCATAATGTAAATATCTGATGTACAGATGTTTTTAGGTGACCCCTGTGAAAGGATTGTTCAACTCCCAAAGGGGTTATGACCCACAGGTTGAGAACCACTATTTTAGAAGAAAGAATGTCCTTGGTCAACTAGGAGAGCAGAACACTCACTCAGTACCCCAATGATCTACAAGAGACTGGGAGATAAAAACATAGACAAACATTGTTTTCTTAAGTCATCGAGGTTCCTGGATAGTTGCAATAATGAATCGGTTGTAAAACAAATGACAAAAGGGAATTGTCACTTGATGAAGCTACTCTGCCCATCTCTTTCTTGCAACTACTGAAATATATTTTATAGGTAAAAGAAATTTTGAAGTCACATCCATTTCTGAGTGATAGATAGATAGACAGAGAAATAAAAAGAAAGATAGATAGACAGGCATAGATAGATAGATAGACAGACAGACAGATACACACACACACGCACATGTGTATGGATGGGTTCACATGTATTTGTTCATATGTGAATGTGATTGGGAGGGCCAGGGAACATATTTTCTTTAAAGAGGAAACTGTGTAGGTATCACAGAGCATAGGTTTGCTCAAAGAAAGAAAAATATAAGTTAAGGCCTGTGAGGAAGAATCCCCTGGATTGCATACAATATCTGAGAAATGCAGCTATGCTAACAGGGCATGGCATAGGTGGTTGGGGAAAGTCTGAAACAACAGGCTGAGTGATCATGGTCATCAGTACCCGAATACTGGCCCTGCATGCGTAACATCCTGAGTTTGATCCTCAGTGCTGGTGATCATGGTCACCAGTAACCAAGTACTGGCCCTGCATGCGTAACATCCTGAGTTTGATCCTCAGCGCTGTTGCTGGGTTTGTGTGTGTGTGTGTGTGTGTGTGTGTGTGTGTGTGTGTGTAAGTGCATATGTTTACAAAAAGAGAAAAGCAAGATAACTGGTTAGAAGTGCAAGGTGTGATGATAAATTTATATTGGTATGACAGGTACTTTTATTTATATCACTCCATATGTCCCCACATATTTAATATCACATTTTATTAGTTTAAAATAAGAGAAAAAACTAAGTAAACCTAGAAGAATTTAAATATCACAGAATGTACTGAACGTTAACTCTTGCCCCAGTGAACAGATTTCAAGATGAGGCCATACCACCTTCATAGTGAATTTAGAACATATGAAGAAACAATTGAAGTGTTACAAGATCTGTGGTCAACACTCAAAATTGAAGACACTCTGCAACAGGAATTCCCATTCATCATCTCAGACACATGTACATTGACATCTTGAGTCAAGCTACAACAGCGTTCTGAAAAACAATTAGAAAAACCTGGAATGTAATACAATGTCTACCGAAGTGTAGCTGTACAAAAGAGGCTGATAATGCCAGTTGTAGGGTTTGGATCAGGAAAGTTCATGTTCTATGCTGATGTTTAGAAATCAGAAATAGATCATGTCAGACCTAAAGACAGGCCTTTCCCGAGAAATTCATCTTCTTAGAAACCTGACAGAGCGTTGTGCTGTGGCATAGGAAATATCATTTTAACTGTACTCTTAGACAGAACAACTGGAGTATCTGAGGAAAGCTGTGCTTAACTTGTATCTGAGTTTTTCAAGAGATGAACAAAACCAGTTATTACCCACCTTCGTCAGTGATTGGAAGAGAAGATTGTAATCACTAATGCGCTGACAGGAAGACAGAAGCTACCCGGTGAAATGACTTTCTGAAAGTCGCACAATCAGTCTATGAATGCTTTGCTTGAGAATAGCTAGGAGGCACGACAAAAGACCAAATGCCTACTTCAATCAGCAGTGTGCTTCTCTATCCTCAGTCTGGTGTCTTCCTCTTCATGTTTCTGTTAACCTCCCTTTTTTTCCTTCATGCCACAAATGGGATTCAAAGATTTTCATGCAAATGAACTCTGTCAAAAACATAGATCCCTATAATTTTACCTTCAATTCCCCTCATTTATTTTAAAAGACTTAACGCAGGAGTCATCAAGTTCTTTGCGTAGGGGCAGAGTACATAAAGAACTCTCAGCTCCCATTGGTCCCTTTGGTCCCAATATCAAACAGAACTCTTGTACTGTTCAAAAAACTTGATGCTGTCTTTGATGACCTTCCTAAGGAGATATCTGGTTTACAGGAGAAGTGGTGAGCCTGGGGGCTGCATTTGATGTGACTCCAGACCAAATTCAGGACTTTGTTCGATAGCTGATTCTGTTCCTCCTCCCACACAAATCAGACAGAGAGGACACTCCCACTGCTGACCCCAAAGAGGCACATCTTTTGCAGTCTCTTCTTATTAAGTTCAGAAGTATACAAAGATTATGGCATGATTATGTTACACAACATAACTATGCTATATTATAAGTGACTGTGCTTTCAAGGTCAAACGTCTGTCCTTTTTGCTGGACCTCAAAAGGTGATCTGACATGTTAGAAATGATTCTATGAAAGGGATGTTTGGTCAAGGAGTATGGAAATTGCTGAAGCTGAGTGGCTTTATATGATGAACAGCAAGTGACTGAGCTTTCAAGCTACTACCATGAGGAATGGAATTCAGCCAGCAATCATGAGGCTTGGAAGTATTCTCAGGGCGCCTAAGGAAAAGCAAGCCAAACAATGAAATCCTGTAGCCCTGCAAGATTCTTATCAGGGAGCCCTGCAATTGCTGGACTCCTGAAGATCAAAACTGGTGGGATAAGTGACATGTTTTTAAACCACAATGTAAGTGACAATAGCATGCAAATATCTTACAGATTTAATTAAAAAAGGATGGTACTGTAAAATTTTGAAGTAAAAAAGATGTTACATAATATTAAAGTGATATCTTA
>JAQHUG010000017.1:7811318-7839637 GCA_028555095.1 Dicrostonyx torquatus | reverse complement strand
GAATCTTATTTGGATTTCACACGGCTCTTTCAGTCGTTTGCAGTTTCTCTTCTAGACTTTTCTCACATAGACTCTGCATCTAGACGTCCTGTTGCTGATTTCTGCCTCTGCCACTAAAATATATCTTCAGTTTGCTTTGAGGTTTGTCTGTGACCTCGAATAATATCTTATCAGCATAAAGTCATTTGCAGGTTAAAAAAAGGAAGTACTTATTGTAATGCTCCCATTCCACCTGAAGAAGAATACAAATCCCAGCAAAAGAATTTAATTAAGGAAACATACTTATCTAACAGTCAATTAAATTCTACCAGCATTGGCTTGTCAAAGTCAATCAAAGTCCCATTGGGTAGTGACTGTATTCAAATTGAGGAGAGATGATAAAAAGCATACACAGGCTTTGGGTCTTCACAGGACAGTGTGTCCCCCAACCCCTCACGCAATCATTTTTTAGTGACCCCCCAAGAACTGGGTAAAGGTGAGGTCACAAAGAAAGTTCTTACGTTCTTAAACCCTCTGTAAAGAATCTGAAGTTCTTTCTTGGTGAATTTGCTCTGGGCTTCCAGCAGTTCCAGCGCTTCAGGCCGATGCCTGACCGTAGCCATCTCCAGTTCATCTTCCACGCTGTCTGCAGAGGGAAACCAGAGAGAAACTTAAGTCTTATTGCTGCTCCCTTGGACCGGGAATGAGCAATACAGAAACATAGGACAAAACGTTTCCCAGATTTCAGGGACTTGTACTTCCAGAAAGGGTCCTCACACTGACAGTAACAGTCTATGTTTCTCAGACTTCACCATATATAACCATGACATTGCTGCCCGATTTTCCTTAAACATTCAAACAATTGACCAAAGTAAATCTTACAATTCTAGTTTTTCCCAAACAGCTCAAAATGTACAAAAATCAGCAACAACCTGAAATTTGTGTTTGCATATCGAGTACTAGTATTAAATATAAGCATGTTGTATAAAGATAAATCCCTAGAATTTCTTATATTCTGAATACACCAGGGAGGATTCTCCAATACTTTCTGAGGGTTCCATTAAAAACCACTTGGGGATCTTTTGGGTGGAGGGAGGAGTTTTACAAATGAAATGTTCAGACCAGGTACTGAAGAAGGCAAAGCAACAAAGGTCAGTTGGACTGGCCAAACACCAGCCTTTTGCAGTTTGCTGGAAAGACTGGGGCCTCAAGGTACTTGTGACTAGTGTGTTGTCTAGTAAACGCAGACAATTTAGAGAGTGTTACTATACTATTTTATCTTACCCTGTGACTATATATACATGGTAATTTATCAAAGATATTTTGTATTAAAAACGTTTTGTGCCAATATGACTGGGAATTGCTATAACCTTTAATGAAATTTTAGAATAAAATAATGTAATATATCTTCTTTTTAATATATCAGTTTTCATAACTGCAAACTGAATCCTGTTTGGCTTTTTATAATATAATCCAGCTGAAGATTTGTCAAGAGGAAATATTCCACCCTCAAGCAATATCTCATATTGTGTGTGCTTTTAGCAAACAGTCATATAGCCACACGTCTGAAGGATTCTGGGTGTAGTGGGGTGCTCGCACATCAAAGGACAGTAATATTTACCTTAAGATACTTAGTCCAGTATCTTTACAGTAGAGCGTGAGATGGAGCCATGAGGGAATATTCTCTATTCAAGCCTAGTCCACGCCCCACAATATTTCAGCAGGAAAGCATTAGTCATTGGGTACAGATCACACCTGCAGCTGTTATCCAAAGATGTACCATCAGTGAGTGACACAAACAGTGTTGCCTCTAACATGTCCACCTGTACACTGAGGTGGGGCAGTGGGAAGTCTCCCAGTAGGGAGTAGAGGATCAGGAGAAATTGAGGCATCTCCTAACTCTTGCTCTGAAGTGTTTGCAGGAAAGCAATAATGGAACAAAAGTGTGCAATGGGTGTCCTTATCAAATAAATGATAGGGGGTACAAACAAACATTCATTATCCCTAGGTAATTTGCTTTTTTTGTGGTTATTGTGGATGAGCTTATTTTCCTGATTTAGTCTGTTTGTTGTTGGGTTATAGGAAGGTTGCTGATTTTTGTGTTAATTTTATATCCTGACATTGCTAAAATTATTTATCATCCCCAAAGGGAGATTTTTAGGGGATTCTTTTATACTAAAAATCATATCACCTTTAAATAGGGATCCCTAGATTTCCTCTGTTCTTATTTGTGTTAGGTCTTTTTGTTTTGTTTTGCTTTTGTTGCCTTCTCTTTTCTATTGCTCTAGATAAAGTTTCAAGCACTGTGGTGAATAGGAGTTGAGAGAATGGACATCTTTGCCATGTTTCAGACATTAGTGGAAACCCCATCTTTATATTTATTTACCATATTTCAACTTGAAGGCAGGGATAAGTAAGCACTTCCTGAATAAGTATCTGGTAGCATGGCAAAAACGGCCTCTCAAGTAACAAAACAAGCTGTACATCAAAGGAAACTGAGAAGTGAATCATTAGACAGCTCACAGAATGTCAGAGAATTTTTCTCAGCTATTCATCTGACAGTAGGTAAGTGTCAGGAATATACAAATGAATACAAAATTCCACTTAAACATTAAGAATATAAATAGCACTAAAATATGGGTAGAATAGAAAATTCTTAAAATATTTCAAATGCATAAGAAACAATTAAAATAGTATTCAGCATCCTTAGATAAAAATGAAATAAAAAATAAACTTACTTTAAGATTCTTTCTCACACACAAGTGGAATAATTATCATTATTAATACAAATTACAACAAATTCTGGTATGGACATGGCAAAGTGGAAGTTCTTTTTCCTTTTAATGACTTATTTATTTTATGGTACATCATGTGCATGTCTTGTGCCTGCATGTCTGCAGTATCCTCTAAAGCTGGAGTTACGGACAGCCATAAGCCACCATGTGGGTCATGAAAATCAGAAGTGGGCCCTCCACAAGAACGGCAAATACTCTTACTACAGGGACCATTTATCTAGCCCTGTAAAAGAAAACATCTATGTGCCAGTGGTGGGAGTGTGAACTAGTGCAGTCACTTTAAAAATCTAGAAAGAGCTGTCATATAAATATAATGGATAGATAGCTCAGCAGTTAAAAAGTACTTGCTGCTCTTCCAGAGAAGAACTAGAGTTAAGTTCTCAGCACCCACTTGGAAGCTCAGAACCATATATAACTCCAGTTCCAGGGGAATCAGACATCCTCTTCTGAACTCTGTAGCCTCAAGACATGATTTGTTGCACACACATATGTGTATGCATGACACTCAGGAACACAAAATAAGTAACCCTAAAAGATAATAATAATAATAGTAATGAAAAGAACTACAATATGGCACAGGTATATTACTCCTGTATATATCCAATGGAGTTTCTATTTTACTACAGAGACACTTTCACATCAATGTTCATTTAGGCTCTATTTATAATATCTAGGGAAATAGAATCAACCTAGATATCTATCAACAGATGAATGAATGTGTAAAATGTTATACATATACACAATAGAATATTTTTCAGCTCTAAATAAAAATAAAATCATAAAATTTGGAGGTGAATGGATGGTAATGGGGGAAAAGATGCTGTTAGACAATCAGAAAAGGAAAAAGACAAAGGCTGTTCTCTCCTCTCTTTCTCTCCTCTCTTCTCCTCTCTCTCTCTCTCTCTCTCTCTCTCTCTCTCTCTCGTAGATCCCAGCTTCAAACCTGGTGTATTTAATTTTGACCACAAGTAGAAACCAGGAAGCTAAAAAGAAGCCTTTGTGGTGGGGGCTTGTGAATTAAGGAAGGGAAATGACAATAGTGAGGTGGGTGGGGCACTGGGGACAGAAAGGTTTAAGTAGGGAAGGGTGTGGGGGTATGCAGGAAGTCAGCAGATAAAGAGGAGACTAGCCTAAATGCAGGGGGATATGAAAAGCCACACTGAAGCCTACTGTCTCACAACCAATGAAAAAGTAATTGGAGGTATAGTAGAACATATGTAAAATGAAGGAGGATGATTATGGAATATTGAAGGTTAAAGGATAAAGAGAGTATGGAGACAGATGAATGGGAAAATGAGGTGATGGGTGGGATGAGAAACACTAAGGGTCTTTGACAAAGGATCATGGAAGCCTTAATCAATTTGAAGGTAATTTCAAAATGCAACTCAAAAAAAGTGAACAGAATTATCTCACATGTGTGGACAATGTCCCTCCCAGAAGATATTGTGAAAATCACAATAAAAGACAAGGAAAACCTCCATATGAATCATTGAGCAGTGGGCTTCCAGCAGTTCTTAAACAACACAAGCTAGTGCTTTATTAGTCTTTATTAGTCACCATAATAGACAAGGTAAGCACCCATTGCTGAAGATACCAGGATACAGGACATAGAGGAACCAAGAATAAACTAAGCAAAAGGTCTTCCCTGGTGGCAGGCTGTCATAATGTCATAGGGGTGTTATTTAGGGTTCTGGGGAAGACATCAGTTATCTTACTCAGAACTTCACCCTGCATGCTGCAATATTGACCTACTAGGCAAGATATGCACACTGATGCAATATTTGCCAACTGTTACAAGGAAGCACAGCTTTCTTATTAGATTGAGGTCTGTCCCACAGAGCAGAATTTCATGCCTAGTATTGTAATCTTGGTCAAAATCCCAAATTTTTGAAGATATGTGCTATAGGGTAAAAATTACTATTAATAGTTTTATAAATTTCCAACCTATCAAATTGTCTTCAGAATATTTATGATTATTCCCCTAGACTTGAGCTGCTCTCAGCCTTGGCAGTGGATGGTAGGCAGTGGACAGCTGTAGTGTTGACAATATCAGGCTGAGTACTCAAGCCTAGTGAAGCATCTTTATCACCCTTATCCCATTCCATGCAATCCTGAACACATAGTAGCTGTGGTTGCCTTTACATTTCCAATACAAAATAAATGGCCAATTCCATTATAGGTGAGGTAGATCATCTCCAGGCCCATCCCTTCTCAAAGATCTTTTGGCACTGGATAATTGTTTGTGGAAGGAGAACCATTACTTATTGAAGATATGTCCACAGGTAGTTGGGTAGTTTTCTAATGCTCCACTAGATAGAACCACATCTAAGCAATATGGGCAGCTATAGTCAGACTTGGGAGAAGTAAAACAACGGCAACAACAACAATCTGAAGTTGGGAGGGGTCATGATAATGGAGACATTGGGGGTGTTAAAGGGGAGAAATGAAGAGAGGGTATCATATTTTATAAATGTATAAAATTTTTAAAAGTAAAGAAAAGTATAAAACTCTTAAGTAAGTAAGTATTATATTAGCATCATGTAGTGGGAGGAACTAAAGTAGCCCAGAAAAGAATGATAGGCATTGATTGATATTTGACCTTAGCCTGGGCTTTTGCGGGAAACTCAAATAGATGGAAAAAGAGTGGCATAGAGAGCTGTAGGAAAAGTTGCTCCATAAGGTAACTGTGGATTACTGACCTGATTTGTGCTGTGTTCTTAGGGATGCCAATACAAATAAATACTACACTTCAGACTTAACACAAGGGGATGATGTCAAGTAGAAAGATTCCAACTTTGTATAGTGATGTGTATACCTTTTCTTTACATCATGTAAATGTAAATTCTTCAACTGATAACACTTTTCCTTTTGTATGCTATTAAAATACATAGTTTTATAAAGGTCTAACTCAACATTCCCGCTTCCTTTCTGAAACCTGTTTAGGCTGGCCCATAGGCAACTCTAGCATATGTAGCACAGGTTCTCAACCTGTGAGGTGAAGCCCCCTTGGGGGGTCACAAATCAGTCAGATATCCTGCATATCAGACACTTACATTACAATTCATAACAGTGACAAAATTACAGTAATGAAGTAGCAACAAAATAGTTTTATGGCTGGAGCTCATGACAACATCAGGAACTGTAATGAAGGGTTGTAGCTGAGTATGACAAAGCCACTCATTCACAGTTGAAGTCTCCCTTGTAGGTTCCTTAAACACGTGATCAGCACTTCACATCTGAGTATCCTCTGGGTCTAATGGCTACCCTGGAGTCAAGATGATTTGGTGAAGGGATAACTAATGAGGGACTTGTTCTTGATGCTCTTAGAGTTCCCTTTGTTCTGGAGTTCTGTGAACTTGAGGTTTTCCCTAGAAAAGAGTTTCTCAGACTGTGATCTGTGGGATGTCAGCTGATCTAAAATATCTTCTTTAAACCACGGTGTTCTCTTCTCATTGTTCTGAGAAATACAGCATAAGCAGCAGTGGAGGGGAGTCTAATCGGCTTTGGTGAGAACTCCTTCAATCAGAGTCTGACCTTGTGGAGACCCTGCGGCCTTTCCAGTGTTGAGGAACAAAACAACACATTAACCTCACAACCTTTATACAATGCAGCAAGTCTGACTGCACTCCCCACGAGGAACAGTTTCTTTCTCTTGCTGTCACAGACTTGCAGACGCCATCTAAGGCTGGAGGGTCAATGTAACTGAATTAAGTTGTATGATATCTTCTGTGATATTCAGGAGGAACCACACTGCATGGGTCTGCCTGTGAATTCCCTTGTATTCCACACTGGCTTGTGATTCTTCATGACTTTGACCTGCTTCTCTGAATTTAGACTTGAAGTCTTCAGGCTCAGAGTAAAATTCTATTGTTGAACACATTCAGTCTGGAGTATTTTCTCATCCAACCAGATTCAGGGGAGACACAACGCTAATCAAAATATGTCTTGTTGCCTAGGTTTTCCAGTGGGTCCTGGGAAGGTTGCTGGACGATCTCATTTCTATTTTCACAACATTTCTCACGAGCAGAATTATCAACTTCATTGCTCAAAGGGAAAAAATGAGTGGCATGTCTACGGTGCTAGGTTTAACCTAACAGCTCAAAGTCCAGTTGCTCGTTAGAAATGGAACAAACATGTCTCTAGAACCTGACCATACAAGTAAATGTATTACCATAAAGGTAATGCTAATTTTTTAAAAAAATGAAGTCACCCACTATTTACAAACTGTTACTTAAGTCTGGTAGCGTGATATCTCATTTCAATACTGACACAAATTCAGCAAGATATCTATTATGGTCTTTATTTAGAAGAAGCAGACTGGGACCTACAAAGTTTAAGTGACACATTCAAGGCCACATGACACCTGGGAATTAGTCCTTGCCTTTCTGTCACCAATGATCACGAGTTTAGTCAACTTGAAGTCAGCAGCTATTTTGAGAGGTAGCCATATGGACTCTGCCATCTTAGGAGGTAAGAGATGCTTCAGTTGATCACCAGCCAAAACATGCCAAAGTGCAGTCTTGGAGTTTCCACCTAGCAAAAGATAGCCTGCCATTGAGAAACAGAAGGAGGCAGGTGCAGAGGGCATAGGCTCTCAGGGCCAGGAAAGACACAAATGGATGTGTATGGAGGTGCTTATTTGTTTGGGACAAAAACCGTGGACCTGAATGAGGCTCTGGCCTCTTGTGCAACCCCAGGCCCCTGCAAACTAGGGAAACTAAGGCATCTTGTCATGAAGCTGATCAGATGCTATGCTGTCCTTTTATTCTGCGACACCATGAATGCAAATGGTATTTAAATTTGTGTGTCTTCTAACAGATTTACTTGTGATCAGATAACAAGATTCCAAGATATCCTCGAGCTCCCTGGCTGTCTCTTTTCCTCTTTTGCTCCTTAGATTTAAGTCTTTAAAGGCCAATATTGTCCTGCATCTGAGTCAACAGGTCCCTCAGGCTGTGACACAGTTGAGCTAGAAACTGGAATTTAAATCACCAGGGAACAACAGGCTAAGTTTTAAAATAGGCATATTTCTAGAAACTTTTCCTAAGACATTGTAGAAGCCCATACAGCCCAACGTAACTATGCAAATTTGACCCCACCTGAAGTCTCCATTTTTCTGGATATAACTGCAAAGAAACATGCTTTACACAAAAGCATGAGAATGTCTCCTGACTTTTAATGACACAAGGTTGTGCACAATATTTCTAATGAGGAAATCAAAAAATCCTTTGGAGAATGGACTTGCATATTGTTGAAGTGCTTTCTGCACTCAGTCACTCAAAAGAGAGTTCTTCGTAGGATGCCATATACTCCTTTCTAATAATTTTATTTTCAGTTTATTTATCGTATGACTATATGCAGTGGTGGTGGTGGTGAGAGGCACATATATCACAGTGGATGTGTAGAGGCCAGAAAACAAGTAATTGGCATCAGTTCTCCCATTCCAAGCACATGGGTTTTGGGAAATGGATTCAGGTTTCAGGTTTAAAGGCAAACATCCTTACTAGTGAGTCCATCTTGCTGGCTCTTATTTCCCTTCTTTAGTTAGGTCTCATTAGACCACTGGCCTGGCACTCCTACAGCATTAACTTTGGTACATGACGGTAATAAGCAAGTGCGCACGAGAGAGAAAGAAAGAGAGACAGAGAGAGAGAGAGAGAGAGAGAGAGAGAGAGAGAGAGAGAGAGAGAGAGAAGCAGACAAAGAGATAGAGAAACAGACAGAGATATGAAGACTCAGAGAGAAACTATGTGAACCATTCCAGTGATATGGAGTTAATGTATTTATACAAGATAGCCTTTCAAAATTCAATATGATGTTTATTTAAAAATGTATGTACTGAGGCTGAACATATACATATAATCCCATCATTTGCAATCCTGAAGCTGAACAATCAGGACATCAAGGCCTAATTGATAACAAGTTTAAGAGACAGCTGGGCTCATGAGACCCTGTACCAAAAATTATCTGTATTTATTATTTTTAGCCTTATAACTTTTATATTTTATTTGAACAGAAATAAATTTGTCTAGCGAAATCCTGAAAATACTTGTCTTATTTACAGCAATACCCTATGAAATTTGATTACTAATGTGTATCTTTTATTAAATTGATCTGATAATAAACAAATCAGTATGGGAATAACATAATAACCTTGAATATTTTATATTGATATTTTATCTATTATTAAACAAGAAGAAGCTTGGGCAAGTGGTAAGCCCTTCTGGGCTTTCACAAAATTCGATCAGGGCCTCATCTCTATGCTGAACTATGTGAAAGATTCTTCACTTTGGTATTGGAAACTGCTTCCAGAACTTCTAGAATGAGGGGATGATTTCTGTCTTCTTGTTTGATTCATGTCAAAGTCTGACACATTGGTCTGAGGTAAAAGCTGTCTACAGAATAACATACAAAGCTATTTTTCTTGCCAACAACATAACCTCTTGCCTCCTTTCATCGTTACTTCAAAGACTTGCACAGACATTGGGTACACACCCATACACCTGCCTTTCTATTCCCTGATCCTTGCCTTGCTCACAAAATGTTGGCCTGAGAATCATTTGGTTAATAGTGCCAGGGATTATGAAAGAATGTAAGTCTACACACTGTACAGTAGATGACGATGGAAGAGCACCTGTCACAAATTACCTGTTACTTCTTCCTGTTCTAACATTTGACATCCATAGGCAGAGGTCAAACCTGGGCCAGGCCTTGCAAGCATCTCTTTAAAGTGTTTGACAATGTTAATTTTTTTTTATGTTAAGAAGGTGATGACCTGGGAACATCTTACATCTTCCTGTCTGTAAAACTCTTCATCTACCCACCTACCAAGAGCTATTTTGAAACGCACATTTGAGTATGTGAGTAATTAAGTCTGAGCTGATGAAGTGCACACAGCCCATGAAGAACACTATCAAACCATCAGCAATACTGAATGATTCCAAGACTTCCACAGACCACCCTGAGCATCAGGAGTCCTGATGGGTTTTAGTTTGAAAATATTTCTTTAAAACTGGAAGGGAGTGCATTTTTAAGACCAAAATAAGACATAGCACTTTAATTAGTATGTTGTTCTATTTTATACTAATATATTACATGGAAAATGAAAATGGCAAATTATTTTGAGCATCTCTGTTAGATGTATTTGTTGGTAATGACATAACAATTTCCATTCTAGGAGAACTTGAATTGCTTTGCAATTTCATGATTGAATTCAATCACTACAAAATATAACAACCCAGAGGTGAGCTGCCAGACCAATTCCTCACAGCATGTATGAATGGATTGTCTCTGACTTATCTGCAAACACAAATAACTTTCTCACAAGGTTAGATTTATTTAAAATCACCTAATTGGGTTGTTCTTTATCAGCATTAAGCATGTCATTACCAGAGTAGATCATGATGGCTTATTACAGCAGGTATTATTCCTTAGGTGATAGGTTCATACGTGATTTTATTTGTAGATGAAGGAAACAAAAGGTATATTCCCAGATATTATACATGCAGACATAATCTGCACTAGAGCTGATAAGAGGGAGGAAGATGGATACAGAGAGAATAATTGAATCTATCCATAAAGACATATCAGAAAAAAATGATATTCTAATCAGGAAAGAAAACATGCTGGGTGTTTATAGTCAATGATAATTTTTTTCAAAAGTAAGAAAACACAGAGAAATAAAGAATAATGACCTCCAATAGTTCACTTTGTTAAAAAATGCCAAAAGAGAAGCTCTGGAGTGCTTAACTCTAAGTGAGGTATCTATATTACACCTGCATATTCAGGAGTCATCACAAAAGATGAATTTGTAATAACAATTGTTAAAAAAGCATGAGGCTGTGAATTTTGGAGGTGAAAGACACGGAGGTTAGTGACGGGAGTGGAGAGATGAATAATTATAATTCTAATTTTTAAAAAGCACAGTAGAGGGAGAATTTGAAGCAGAGCATGATTTAGCAGAGGATTAGTTGTAGATTCTCCCCTGCAGCCCTATGAGCAGGCCAGCCCCAGGTTCTTGGCTGGATAATGTTGCCTATCTGTGTTTCATTTGTGGGAAGGCTCAATCACAAATACATTGTTTACTCCCATGATATTAATGCCACTATTGTGCTATGTCTAGTTAGGCCGGTTTTACTCTAGCTCTCAGAGTTCACAGAGGGATGAACTTTTCTATCCTGGTAGCATGTACAGTTCCTCCAAGCACTACACAAGCTACTGAGTAGAAATAGAGCTTCCAGGGGAGTACCACCTGGATTTTTCCATATTTCACTATTCAATTATGTTATATCATCTTACTGCCTTTTTATGGAAGGAAACAAAAAGTATTTGCAACAGCCTGCAGTGTTTGGGGGTCTCCAGTGAAGTAACCCAATTTTGGAACTTGGATGCTCATTTGTTAGTCTGTGGTGTCTAGTGAGAGCATTGTCAGGTAGTGATGATGAGGGAAATCTAGCGAGTTGACCTACCCAGCTACCACCCAGGCCCAGAACCAGGGCTATGAGTTGACCCATCCCAACATCTATCCCATCTATGGACTGTTGAAGCATGTGAAGGGGATGAAACTACATATCCAAAACTGCAGGATCTCCATGACATGGGACAACAGGGCGTCAGGGAGAAGCCCCAGTGAAAGTCTGTTGTAAGAGGGCTGCTTGTTTGCTTCCCCACTGCCCAGCAGCTCAGACCCAAAAGAATTACAAAGAAACCATATTATTTAAATCACTGTTTGGCCCATTAGCTCTAGCTTCTTACTTGCTAACTCTTACATATTAGTTTAACCCATCTCCACTTATCTGTGCTATTACCACGAGGTCATGGCCTACCAGCAAAGTCTCTGGTAGCAGCTCCTTGACTTCTCCTTGACTCCACCCCTTTTCTCCCAGTATTCAGTTTAGTGTCCTCCCCCAGCTAAGTTCTGCTCTTCTATAGGTCCAAAGCAGTTTGTTTTATTCATTAATGGTAATCACAGCATACATCTAAAGTTCATTATCAGTGGTGTAGCAGAAACCAGAGGCCTCAAGCCAGACCAAGGACTCATGGCAATAAACACTTGTAAGTAAATATGAGTGGACTAAAGCGTTAAGTGTGTGTCTCAACAGGTCACACTACAGCTTCCACAAGATTTCCTCTTTCTTTTTATTATTGTTGCTGTTTGTTTTGTTGTGTTTCTTTGTTTTGTTTAGTTTTTGGTTTTACAAAGTGATTCTTAAGGGCCAGAAGAAGCTGATGTCTTCAGAGAAGCAGTATTTACTGGCCATGAGAACACTGTTGCACATGCCAATCTGAGCAACCATGACTGCATGCCCCAGACCTGCAGACTACAAATACACATACCAAGCACAGCTTAATTTGATTAACTTATAAACTGCTAATATAGTTCTATTGGTGCTGCATTCCACATTTATGTATGAAGACCCTGACACACAGAAAGAAACTAAACAATTTGACAATAGTCAAAGTTCTGAGGTTCATGAAATTAATTATTCTGCTGAAGGGTGAGTGATAACCAAACTTTTGGAGAAATATACATCCCAGAAAGAACCGCAAAACTAGTAGCAATTGTCTCAAAGCAAAAAACCAGAACTCTGCTGGAAGTGAGAGCGGCATGGAATCAAGCCTTACACTTGTGATTTTGTATTTACGCAGAGCATTACTTTCAAGTATTGTACATCAAACGCTATTAGTTGCATCAGTGACAGAACTGGGCTTGAAGCCTCATTTACTTGACTGTTAATTTATCCTCTGCCAAGTGGCAGTCACACATCTGTTAGCCATAAGACTATCCTCACCCTATATCAATGGTTTTCAAAAACCTCCAGATTTCATGTAGCATCACATACAAAGAAAAGGGATCGGAGGCTAGGAAGCCCCAGAGTGGCTTTTTACAGTAACGAAAATTCTTAATTTTCTTTGCTGCATCTAAGCATTGTAATTATTTCAAATATTTTTGCCTTCTTTGTATACATGAAAAAGTTAATTTTGGAAGGAATAACCTAAATTGTGGAAGACACAGAAGTGGAAGATATAAAACTAAAATTATGACCATGCAGTTTAGAACTGGCATCAAATTTTCTGAAAACAAAGAGGAGAACCCAATGTTGAGGGAGGGTAAATGTTGACTGAAGTTTCTGTCCCACCTGATCCCTCAGCTGTTCAGTCCCAAAGAAACACACAGAGGTATCAATTATAAACTGATTGGCCTATTAGTTCAGGCTCCTTATTAACTCTTATAACTTATATTAACCCATAATTCTTTTTTGTGTTAGCCATGTGGCTTGGTACCTTTCAGTGAGGTATTCTCATCTTGCTTCTTCTGCAACTGAGTGTTCCTCTTCCCAGAATTCTCCTGTTCTTGTCATCCTGCCTCTACTTCCTGCTTGGTTACCCCACCTATACTTCCTGCCTGGCTACTGGCCAGTCAGCGTTTATTTAAAATACAAGTGACAGGGTATAGACCATTGTCCCACAGAAGGTAAAGGTGTATTATAGGAAATAACCAGAAAATATTGGTCCTTAATATTTAGAAAAAAACTTTCTTCTATTCATTTTATTCAAGAAGGTAATAGGAAAAAGTTGAAATTTGGAGAATGTCAATTTGAAATGTGCACACACAAGACTTCTAAGGAAGAGCTGTAGAGAAAATGTATTTTTAAAAAAATGTAGTGGCTGGTTCAATAGATATTTTTGAGCTGAGGGTAGCCAGAAACTGATGAAATCAATTACCTAGGAGAAAAAGAAAATCCCCCAGGAATTTGCTCTTGGGAAAGGCTGACTGAGGTTAGTAAGGGCAATGGCTTTGTGCTATAGTAGGCAATGTTTTGTATCTGAATCAGTCAGCCTTAACATTGTAATGGCATGCTTATCCATCAGAGCTAGGTTTAGAATGAAATATTAAATAATTTGAGAACCAATGTGACTTTTTCTTGTATGCCTTCTATGTTTGAGCTAGTTTTCGTGCTCAGAAAATGTAAGATTGTTTAGTCCAAATACAAACTAGAAATTCAACATGTGACCAATATAAAACGTTACAAAACTCTGTGTGGTTTTGCTCACTTATATGTTTAAAGACATAAGATTGGCATAAAATAATCCTAAAATCAGAGGACTATGTGCCGGAACATATTAAATAGAATGGTATACTGCATGTGCATTTTGTATGTTGTAAACATTTGACTGATAATGTGATTTGCTACTTTTTATTGTACTCTATTTTTAACATTAACGTCTAATTTTGTTGAAGATATGTTTATTTAACATAATGAGTAGAACCATGCCCTCACTATGTCTAGGAAATTATACAGTTTCTACAAAAATTCTCTTTTTCTTTTGGGTCTATTTCTCAGTTCTGTAACTGATGAAACTATTAAAGCTTTCCAAGCCTCATCTTTTAAAAAATTTATAAAATGGAGATAATATTTATGTTATCTTCACAAAGTTGTTTTCAGAGACTCTTTGCATTACTTACTGGCAGGTATAATTACACAATAGATGAAAGCAGTCATAATTGTCCTTGGCTACTTACTAGGTGAGGTATTCTAGACTCTGCATGAGTGGGGACTATGGAACATCTGATTTCTGCCTCTTCATAGCTTTGTGAACTTGAGAAGAGTAATTAGTCTTTCACAGACTCATTTGCACACTGTTGGAAAGAGGTTGAAATGATGTTTCTCAATCACGTTCAACTGTGCCTTAGAAGGATGCTATAAATAAGCAAATCATAGTCCATGACCTTTTTCATTAGATACTTAACCATAACTTGGCTGGATTCATGACTGGTTTATTTGTGGATGTATTATTTACAGCTGTGAAAATACTGGCCATATGGTAGATTTTATCAAATGGCTTGTGTTTGAGTTCTATCAATGTTGCTATGTAGTGCTAGAATTATTTAGGGCCATTCACTTCAAATTGCAAGTATTGAGTTTCTCATCCATATAATGGTGATGATGACAATTGAATAGTAACTGCAATTAAGTATATTTAAAGATTAAAATATTTTGCACAGTGCATAGTATACCTTATGTATCCAAATGTGCCTTCTGCTGGTATAACAATTTTGTCATTGAAGCATCTAACATCTACTCATCTAAAGCATTACTTGTTTTAAGCTGCAATTGAGGTAAATTAAGTATGCTTTTAATTACCTTCAGAATACCCAGTAGACATGTTTACTTCAAAGCAGATTCAAGAATCTAAATCTATAAAATAACATAGAATTATTTTTCTAGATACAGTTTCAGATGGAAATGTTTGTGCTGGAAGGTGAATAAGGCTTTCCCTGTCTGCTGATTATTGTAACTTGTCTTATCTTCTTCCTTTATAAGGAAACTCTGCAGGCAAAGTTGGGCCAGTGCTTCTGCAAAGGAAGGCTGTGCAGCAACCATGCTACTCTAAATCCCTTGGCAAGAAGGCAATTTGAAAGTAAGAAGCTAAGCTTTAGCCGTGCAATCGAAGCAGATAATGTAGCCATAGTCTGTATTTTATACACCTGGTGGAGTGGAAAATTGAGTCTGTTTGAAGTATTAGGTTCCCATTTCAGTGTCTAAAGAAAACCAGCAGAAACCAGTCTTATTGACTTGACTCTTTTGTAGCTTGAATATTACTTCGCAGGTCAATGCAAATGGAAAATAGGTGAGTAAAAACTATTGTTAGCTTCTCTGGTGAACAGCATCACAGTATTAATAAAATAGGGATTTTGGTAAACAAGACTCAACATTTTTATAAAAATAATAATTTTTATCATTATATTTCTATATATGTTTTTGAAATTACTTATTAGGTCAAAAAGTTGACTCAAGTTGACAGTCATGAAAAAAAGTAAACGAAAAAATTCATCACACAAGTAACAAAAAAAGAAGAAGAAAAAGGAAGGAAAGAAATGAAGAGTTACACTAATAAAAAAGAAGGAAAGAAATGAAGAGTTACACTAATTATCAATAAAGCCTGTTTCTGGCTTGTTTGCTTATTTTTGTCAAGCATTACTGATTTTCTTCAGACATCTTAAACTAGTATAAGTATGTCTGAAGTAAAGATACATCTCTTGAACATGCTTCATGCTCCTCCTTCTGTGTTTATCGTGGTTCATTCCTTCAAGGTCCTTTGGTCAAATCTTTTTTTATTATTGACTTAGCAACACTCATTGTTTCCAGTATTTTAGATTAACCTCTTCTCAGGCTACCTGAGGTTTATGGTCACATTTCTGTCACTCTTATCTCTTTCTTAGACCTGTCACCTCTCACAGGTAGTACAATCCAGGGTATATTTTCTGATATGACAACATCAAACTTCCGTGTCATTAACTAATTATTGCTAGTTAAAAATTTAATTTCTATTTTCACTTTATATTTCTCTTTTAAGTAGGACTATAACTGTGTCCCTCTCAGAGTCTTGCAGTTAATAATAACAATAATTGTCTTGTAGTGCTTTCATGCTACACGCAATACAGAAGGGTTGATTGTATATATGAGCATGTGTAATTTCCCATGAAGAATGTCAGCAGGATAAATAATACCTACTGAAACATTAAGCTGCATTTAACACTAAAAATCTTATTGAAATTAGGAAATTATTCCTTGTAATTATTCATGCCAACAGTGATTGCATTATCACTTATGAGTGGTCTAGTCCAATGATGACCCTGTCTCGTCTATTTTTTTTTGTCTTCTCAAATCAACAAAAATTTTAGATCAAAACATTAATTTAGCCAATGAATAATTCTGATTGAATGGAACACTGAGACATTACTAAGTGGATGCAATTTTGACCCCGATTTATATAAAACTGTGCACAAATATAAGCACACATATAATCAAGTGTTTAATGTTTCCTCTTTTGTCGAAGTTTTTGGCTATTATCAGTAAGTATCCTTTTAGCCATTTCAACATCATTTGAACAAACAGGAAAATCATTGCTACTTTTTAGAGGTAAAGTGAATGACTCACTCTTTTAAGAGGCACAGCCATAGACTTGACCTGCATTTTGTTTTGGAAGAAAAAGCAGTTTGGATTTTCATTTGTGCTACTGCTAGGAATTTCTTGATTCTAAGGCACATGTGATGTGCATTATCATACTCCTTAATTACATAAACATGCTTTTATCAACAAGTATATAAGTGCTAGTTGTTGCGATTGGGAATTAAGAATACATATGAAAAATCATGGGACTGATGTGGAGAATTGTACTAGAATTGTACTGATTCTCAAGGTAGCAATTCCTTAATCTACAAATGAGCAGAATTTAGGGACATTTATATTTTATATTTATATGGTCCCCTGCCTTCACCCTCAACCTATTTCTTGTGCTTTCAGTGAAGAGGTTGAATTTTTATTGATTTTATTGAGGTATACATTTTTCTCTTCTCCCCTTCCTTTCTCTCTCCTCCCCCTCAACCCTCTCCCATTGTCCCCATGCTCCCAATTTACTCAGGAGATCTTGACTTTTTCTATTTCTTATGTAGAATAGATCCATGTATGTCTCTCTTAGGGTCCTCATTGCTGTCTTAGTTTCTGGGATTGTGATTTGTGGGCTGGTTTTCTTTGCTTTATTTTTAAAAACCACTTATGAGTGAGTGCATGTGATAATTGTTTTTCTGGGTCTGGGTTACCTCACTCAATATGAAGTTTTCTAGCTCCATCCATTTACCTGCAAATTTCAAGAGGTCATTATTTTTTTTCCTGCTGTGTAGTATTCCATTGTGTAAATGTACCACATTTGGGTTGTTTCCGGGTTCTGGTTATGACAAACAGTGCTGTTATGAACATAGTTGAGCACATGTTCTTGTGGTATGATTGAGCATTCTTTGGGTATATACCCCAAAGTGATATTGCTGTATCTTGAGGAAGATTATTTCCTAATTTTCTGAGAAATCACCATACTGATATCCAAAGCAGCTGTACCATGTTACACTCCCACCAGCAATGCAAGAGTGTTCCTTTTACTCAACAAGGAAAGGTTGAATTTTATCAGTAATGTTATCTACACACTTCGATGTTTTGGCTTTTTATTGGGTCTAGCCAATAGGAAGGACTAAAACAGGATCAGAAAGAGGACAGGGGTAAAGATGTAAGATCTACATTCGTGTAAGCAGAAGTGCAGACTCAGCGATTTCCCAGATTTCTTCGTATTTGAAGACCTATGAATAAAGCAGCTGTGGTGAAAACTGTGGGGTCCCTCTCAGTATATGCTGGGACTGATGGATACAGTTTTGCCTGAAAGCTGATGAAAACGTAGACTCTGGGTTTGGAAACCTAGCTCTGCTAGTTAGAAAAGTTTCATTTTTTTCTGTGCAAAGATATTTTAGATATTATTTGTAAAAAATTACTCTTCTAGGGTCATATTAGTTGGGCAACAACTTTTCACTTAGTTATTCTAATGGTGCTTCTTGCATCAAGTACTTCACGTGAACTACTTTATTTGTTCCTGTGATCATAATAATGCCTTTTCAGATGGTGACAGAAAGCTTTCTGTGTCTCCATTATACTATACTCCTTTCACTTAGATAAGATTGTTCTTTTGGAGTCTCAGATATTACTTCATTAATGAGGTTTGCTATGACCAAGTCCATATATATCAGTAGTTCAAATCCACTTTTAAATACATTACCACACGTTTGCTTTACAACACTCATCAGGCAGGGCAGGGGTGGTTGTCTTTGATTTCATATTATTTTTACCTTCCCAAATAAGTTTCATGGGAGATGTAACCTAGAAAAATATCCTTCTCCCTGAGATCATCATGCATGTTTCACATGTTTTCTCCAAGTTAAACAAAGGCTATTGTGGAATAATGATTAAATAAGGAAACTGTGGGGCAAACAGTCTAGAAATTTGTTTACTAACAAACAGAACAGGAAAATTATATGCTGCAGGATGATGCCTCCCTCTAACTTTCTTAGTTATTCCTGGAAGAATACAGTGGACCCAACCAGTGACACAGCACATGATGTAAAGGAGTGAGGTTACATCTGAGAGAGGAAATTGACAGTAGGTCAGTGAGCGGTAGGGTAATTGGTGGGGAGATGAAAAGGAAAAGAGAGAACAGATAGGAGGCAGCTGGTGATGCCAGGTGAGTGACAGAGGAAGTCTAGACCACTTCTGACTGAGGCAATGAGGTTGCCGCACTTGACTGGGCCTTATCAACAGCCTTGGGTGGATACTAAAAGATCAGTGGGAATTGGAGTGGTCAAGGGACAGTCGAATGGGTCAAAAACTGGAACAAGACAATCCTTAATTTACTAGGCAGATGTTTCTAGTCTCTATCTTATCTCATTTCTCACTCTGTTTAGGAGTTATTAATACCAGGAAGAACTCTGCATCATAAATTAATGCTCACTAGATTACATCACTTTCTAATTTTAACTACCACCAGGTGTATTGAGTGGAGCAGGACATAGGCCATTGCCTAGTTCACTTACTTCTTTCTCTCCAAGGCAGTCACTGATCTCCAAAACATTCCTAAGGTAATTGGAGTTTTGAACTTTGGTTTGGCAGTTTTCTCAACCATCAGAGTCAAGATATGTGCTTAAAGCATTCATGTTGCATATTACATTTTTAACCTTTTATTAAATATTTATACATTTGGTCTTCAATAAATTCTTTACCATGAGCTACTTCTTTTAATGCTTTAATGTTAAGCACACACAGCCGAAATAGTATTTCAAGTGCGCACTGAATTAGTTACTATAAAGTGAAGCAGGGGTGATGAGGGTGGTAGCAAAGAAGAGGTGTTGATGAAGGAGAAGAAGGAAGCTCACTGTGTATTGTTCTCATGGTGGGACGAGCACAGACATGTTCATAGATGAGCTTTTTCAGGCATACTGTAAAATGTTCCCTAAAGATGGTTACAGTGTCATAAGTAGATTTCAGAAGAAACAATCCTGCTCTCTGGTGAAAACCAGTGATTCTCTTTTGTACTAAAGAAGGAGATCTGATAGGTGTCTTCCCATGATTCCTCAAGTTTTAAGTTTCTAGCTCTGGGCTCAAAGTGCTTCATGGCTTAGCAAGAGCTTAGGTTTTTCTATAGGAAGCTAACTCTTAGACACACAGACTTGGAAGTCCCATGATGTCATGTATAGAACATTTCCTCTGCCACTCAGAGGTCAGTCATGCCTAGAACCTCTCAGGTCAGTCAAGAAAGACCCATCTTCAGTTTCTCTAAACCCAGACATGGCATAGTTAATACCTTTTTTTTTCAGGGCCTAGAGGCCTCTGCTTATCTGCTGTTTGTTTGATCTACCGACCTTTCACCCCATAGTCACATGGTAAATTTTTACATTGTGCACAATTGTTAGTATTTAGTTCACAGAAGAGAGATAATGTAATCACTTGGCTAACGTAGTGTGGAAGTTTGAAAGAAAATAGCTCCCCAGAAGAGTTGCACTATTATGAGGTGTAGCCTTGTTGGAGGAAGTGTGTCACTGGGAGGAGGGGTCTTTGAAGTCTCTTTTCCTCAAACATCCCTCAGTAGGACAGTCAATAAACTTACTATTGCCTGCCTATCAAGATTTAAGGACACTAGATCCAGTGCCACATATGCCTACATGTTGCCATGTTCCCCACGCTGATGATAATGGACTGAACTTTTGAAACTTTAAGTGAGCCACCTGAATTAAATGTTTTCCTTGTAAGAGTTGCTGTGGTCATGGTGTCTTTTACAAACCCTAACTTAGCCACAGAGAAATGAGATTCATTGTCCTCTTTTCCAAGTAATAGTCCTCTATTCCTACATGCCAAGTTTTCTTGTGAGAGTTGGATACTTGAAAATGCTTGCCATTTGGTAGAGATGTTTACATGTAAAGATGTACAGGGTTCTCAAATCAAGTTACACACCTAGCATGACGTAAACAACAGCTACTTTCTAGTTTTTATAAATTGGCATATATTAATTACCTATGTTCCTGGGCCTACAAAATTTTTCTTTCAAGTATAACATGTAGATATTTTATATATACATATATTTTAAGCATCACTGTATATATTTTATATATGACTTTATGTAACATTATAAAATCTAGTATCCACAGATGAGAGAAAATATGAAATTTTTGTTTTTCTGAATCTGACTATCTGTATCGTCTATATCTATATCTAATGGTAGTGTCATGGTACAGCATTTTCAGCAAATTATACAAATGTATTCATTAGAGTTGAAAATTCTATTATTCATGTGATATTTTCTTCATTTTTCTGTTGATATGCACCTCAATTGATATCATAACTTGCCTGTTCTGAATAGTGCTATAGTAAACATGGGTGTACAGGTACCCCTATTGTATATAGACTATTGACTTAGAATCCTTTGGGTGTCTACCCAGGAATGAATTAACTAGGTCTAGACTAGTTATAATTGTCAGTTTTTGAGGAGTTTTTACTTTTTCCATAGTGTTGGGATGCATTTACATTTCTACTAATGGATATATAGAGGTATATTTTCTCACCATAATTTGTTGCTATTCATTTTTTTAATAATAACCACCTTGAAAAACAGGAAATCAAGTCTTCAGGTAACTTCGACTTTTTATTGCCGAATGGATGTGGATGTTAAATTTATCAAATATAAAATTTAGTTATTCTAATTATTTGAGTCTAGAATGGTTTTTGGCTTGGCTGTCATTTCAAGAAACATCCCTTAGGGAAGGATAGAGTTAAACTAATTTGATTTTGCATGATATTTCATGCAGGGAAAATGCTAACAGAATGTGACAGTCTTTTTCTTCACTAAGCAAACATGAAGACTCGTCTGATACTGACATTTTTCCTGTACATATGATACAAATGATTGTGTTTTCAGCAAATATCAAGTAACTTGGCAATGCTAACTTCACCTTAGAAGGAGAAAAACAATAGCACCAATAGCCCACAATCTCCCACAAACCAGGCTAATCCCCACAGTTTCAGCATCATATCAGATTAAAGCTGTTCACTCATCTAAATTACAGCATTGTGGGTTTGCTGCCAACCTGTTACGTCTTACTAGTGAATTGTTGTGTGTATATAAGTGTGTATGCATGTGAGTGTGCACTGAAAAGCACAAAAAAGCAGTTTGCCACAATAATATTTTTAATGCTCTGCACACGGAATTCCTACCAGGAAAAATCATCTCTTTGTTGTTGTGCATGATCTAGTTGGATAGACTTCTGTGTGTTTGCTGTTTTGGATTTTGCTGTGTGTTTTGAAATATGGTTTATTGACTGCTCTCAACAAAATTCACAATGACTAGATTATAAAATATATTCAGTGAATGGACCAATGTGTCTGCTGGATCTGCTAACATTCAAAACAGCACCATTCAAAACAGTTGTTTTGTATTTTAGTTCTAGGACTTTTGACTCAACATACTGTTTTTTTGATGTTCCTTCCATATTTTCTCCATTTGTGTTTTGGAGAGTGATGGTGTTTACATTTGAAGTTACCAATCCAATCAATAGTTTCTACAGAATGTTATGGCAGAATATAAAGAAGGTAGGTGAAAATATGTCCTTTTTATTGACATAGAGCTTGGTTATTTCTCCACATGTTTGGATGCTCTATTTTCTTAGTAGGAAAGACTTCCTTCTTTTGTCTGGTTGTAGGAGTATTTGATGCTTGGAAATAAATTAATGTAAGCTTATTTGCACATACAGTCTTTATAAGTTCACAGGGTCAGTGGCATTTAATAATTTTATAAAATTAACAAGTGTTCCCTCTTTAGGAGCTTTCTGTCTCTAATACACAAGAATGTCACATAGTTGTCAAGAAAGAGAAGGCAGACCAGTGTGCTAGTTAGTTTCATGTGTCAGCCTGGCTAAGCCATAATGCTCGATTATTTAATCAAACCCTAGTCTAAGTGTTGCTATGGAGGCAGAGTATCAAAGTGGTGATGGCAGTAATTGGCAGACTACAAGCAGAGAACAGATTACTCTCTCTGGATGTAGTAGTGAGTGAGTCTCATGTAATCACTTGAGGTATTAAACAAACCTGAGGCTTCCCTGGAAGAATCCTGATTCAATTCCACAGCATCACATGCTGCCTAACTTTCCAGCCCATTTATAGCCGCAGTCCTAGAAGTCAAAACAATTTTTATCTATTTCTATGTGTTTAGAAATAAATATGCACATAGGAATATATAACATGTACGTGTGTGCATGTATATGTATGTACTTATAATTGTGTTTTTGTATTGACTTTGGTTTTCTAGAGAACCTTGAACAACATAGGCAGAGGATAAACAAAGGAAAATTAAGTCATGCTTAAAAAAATGAAAGCTATGAAATTTTAATAGAAACTGAATAAAAATAGTGTAGATATTTCTTTCTATATAAATATATAATGGAGAAATATTTCTCTCCAGTAAATATAATTCATATGTTAAAGAGAAACATGCACTTCCATGTTCATTGCAGAGCTATTCACTTTAGCCAAGATAAAGAATTAATCTACTAGGTAACTATTACTGGATAAATGTATATATTCAATGTGGTTCATGCACACAGAGAAGCACTATCCATCCTGGAAAAGAATAAATAGTTCTCATATGTGATAGCATGGGTAGAGCAGGACATCATTACATGAAATAAACCAGACACAGCATGACAAAGACCGCATCATTTCATGCGTAGAATTTTTACAAGTTGACTTCATAGAAGTTGAGAGCATAATAGTATGTACCAGGTCCTGAGAAGCACAGCTGGGAACAAGGGATGAGGAAGGTTAATTTATGGTTACTAAGTTATAGATAGGATTCTATTTGTGTATCAGAGTGACTATTGTTGACTGTAATATGTCACTTATTCAAGAAAAGATAGAGTAGGGGTTTGGATATTTTGCAGCAAGAAAAGGTGAATGTCTGGGATTGTGGATATGTTTATCTAGCTGAATATTATACAGAATATACATGTATCGAGACACCACACGACACTCCAGAAATATGGACGTTTTATGTTGCAACAAGAAAAAGAAACTTGCAAAATAATACAGCTTAAATTGTCAGCTGCTGTGCAACCATTTTAGGCAAAGCAATCCTCAAGGCTAGTTCCCAGGCCTCAGATGAAACAGAAATCCTGGGCCTCTGTTACTCACTCCAGGATTTCAGCCTGCCAATTGAAAAGCGCCTGTTGCTCTCATGCCGCGGTGTTTCAGATAAACACAAGCTGTAAATAGACATTGCTTCACAGGAGATGACATATCGATTCTTTTTAGAAACAGAAATTGCGGTGCATGTGGATCTAAACAAGCAAAGCAAACAATTTGGGGGCGAAAAGAAAAGGAAACTTGCTTTGAATAGCAGGAGACGACGTTTTGGCAGCTGAGCAGGGCAAGAGCTTCATGAGCCGCTCTTTAATGCTGCGCTTGGTGTTGTTCTGAGCGTAGAGGAAACCTAGAAAATACATGATCGGTTCTGTTAGTGCCGGCTGCACGGAGAGACCCACGAGGCTGCAGAGGTCACCAGGCAAGCTGAGCAAGCAGGACAGAGAGCCAGCCAGCAAGCTGCTCTCAGGCAAGCACAGACAGTGGGTGAGGGCTCCCAACGTTGGTTTCCTTCTTTACCTTTTATATAAACTTCTTACGTGGCTTTAAAAGTCCTGGTGACCAAACAAACCCAGAATGAAAGGATTTTCAGTGGATGCCAAGAGTAAAATTTGGTGGCTTATCTTGGATCTCAGATCAAAAGCCTAACAGCTTTCATTGGAAAAAGTTGGGTGGAATTTCAATATTCAACACAGGGTTAAGGGCTTACAATGCAATCATCTTCCTTCCATTGAACACAATGCTCCCTTTGATTACAGAGGAGGTGGGTGCTCTCAGAAACCACTCACACAGCAATCACCTGATAGTACCTTTGCCTTCCCTGAAAGGGAGAGAAATCAATGTCCTTGACAGGCAGGATCATTAGCCTGTGTTGAGGATCCGGATGTGTGGAAATCCTTCACATTTTTCACACAGTGACATTAATGAATGGAGCTTATTCAAGTGAAGCCATTGCAGGGGAAGTAAGAGGTGTTTCGAAAATGTTCACTCAGGATCAGAGCCGGGCGCAGCAGCAGGCATGCATCCGTGACTTCCAGCAGTTGGAGAAGACTTTACAGAAACCGGTGGTGGCTCCATAGGCAAGCCTCAAAGGGCCAAAGACAACTTATCATGTCAGGACCGCAAGGTTTTCAACTCAAAAACATCCCAGCCACTCAAAGTGCTGAGAACCCGTATCTGCTTCTTATATGAACTGCTTTCCCTGAGTTAGTTTGAATACAGTCTGATCTAAAGCAACCACAAGACACTCAATTCATTTTACAGTTAGAATTCTTTGTGCTGGGCACCTGGCAAATATGCCCTCTGTTCCTTTTCTGCTTTATTACTCCTACCTAGGAATTCTAAGCAAGCCCTGACCCTGAACCTGGAGATCTATCTCCACCTCACCATGAGAGATACCTGCAAAAGCTCCCAGGTGCAGGATGACAAAATAAAGAGGTAAATACGCACATCAGATCAGATCATCTTACTGATTAAGAGCCCTCTTAAAACACCATGCTGTCTGGGACCAAGGTCCCTTGGTCTGTGCATGATCCGGTGCTGCATCAGTCAGTGGCACTTTCATCCCCTCTCCTCCTCACTGCAATAGCTTGTTGAGCACTGGCCAAGTCACCCTTTCTGACAAAGCATCCTCCTAGGCCATCCACTTAGCTAGTGTGAAACACCCTTCTCACCGACTTCCTCACATTAGGCTGAGGGTGTGGCACGAAAGAAAAGATCAAAAATTCACACTGGATGTAGAAAGACCAATACTAGTTTCTATGTTTTCAGCCTAATTTATTTCGTTGTTTCTGGAAGAACCCTTTCACCTAGGCACCCCCTCCTTTGGAAACTGAGGTTTTAGGGTCTTTCATTTCCTCCTCAGATAGGGGGCGCTGTATATCTTTCTCTGTTGTTGCCTTTCTGCCATGGTAAGGTATGTGCCACAGGCTTCTTCCTGTTTTCTGCTGGCCTACGGTGAGAGACTTCCTGTTTGTTTGCTTCAACAACCCTAGTGGTCCAGCATCTCATCTTACCACACCCTGTCATAGATAAGAAACAAAGAAGTTGAGGAAGAAGCTCCTGATAGCCTTAGAGACACAGATGGACCACGGGAGCTTCTATCCCAGCTTCTTTGCTTCAGATATGATTTCTTGACATCGAGCCAGACTCTAATTTTCTCAGAAATTCAAGAAATGTTTCTAAGTTGCTTGATTTCCTGTTTGTTTCATGAACTCCGGTATTTACCAGCTCAGGCTTTATGTGGGGAGGGGGAGATTCCTCCTCCCCCAAATACTCACAACTGTTAATGTTACCCCCTTGTCCCACCTTTTATTTGGTAAGATCAACAAGTTGTCACTTTAAATGAAACTGTAGCAGTCCCTGGTTTTTACTATTTCATTCTAGGTGGTCTTGTAGAGATCATTACACTTTAGAAATCAATGTTTTCTTCATGAAACATTTTAAAATGTCTCTTTTGTGAATACAGAGAATGAAATTAGAATGATCTCCCACCCCCATAGGCATGTATTTTGATTGATTGGTCCTTAGCCGATGGTGTTAACTTGGGTGGATTCTGAAATCTTCAGTGGGTGGGGCCTAACTAGAGCCTAACTGTATGTAAGACATAGGTAACTGGACCTATGCTTTCCTTGCCTACTTCCTGTCTCACTCTGCTTCCTGTTCTGCCTTAAGATGATGCTTCTACCATAGGCTACCAGCAAGATCTAAGCTGCTCCACCCACCATGCCTACCCATCATGGTGCTATGAAGCCATAATGTCAAATAATCTTTGCTAAATTATTTCCATTAGGTGCTTTGGTTTCAGTGAAGTAAAAGTAACTACTAAATGCTATTAGAGAGCAGGGTGTGGCCATGGTTAATTCTCTTCCTTGTCTCATCCCTCTTCCTTTTCTTCTCTGATGTTGGGTCATGCTTCACCTTTCTCCTTTAAATGTATTGGTTTAGTGTATGGGAATAGAAGCAATCAGCCTCAGATCACAACTCAGCACAGACCTAGTGTTACATAATTACTTAATCGCTCTGTTTTTCAGATTTTCTCTTTAGGAAAAAAGCTTATCCCAATGTCTGCTTCAACAAGTTGTGGCTAATAGTTGGAATAACATATGAAATATTGACCCTATGAAGGTTCTGAACCCTAATTTATGTTAGACCTTATTTTTCTTCTTTATGTGAAAATACCAAATTCCTTCCAGCCCTGATTTCACTTCTAAAACGGATCCCTGAAGAATGCCTACTACAATAAAGCAGAGAGCATGGAGAATTGTGACATGTGAAACATGTAGTTTCCCTTTTCTTTCTTTTATATCAGTATAATTAACTACACATCACATATTTAAAGTATATTTTCCTACTGTAATATAGTATTGAAAAATATTACATCTAGTGGTCAATGAATATTATTATGTGTGCTGTCACTATAACAATTCATATAGCTGAATAAATAATATAAGACAAACTATTCCAAGCACAGAAAACAAGCAATGTAGAATTTTGATGCTTAGGGAGGAGAAACCAAAGAGGTAAGTCGGTAAGATTCTTTCTGCCTTGTGGCGTGATCCCCACAGGCTTTGTAAAGATGAAGTTCAAGCTCACTGAGCTGAGATCCAGACATAAATGAGGCTTCTGTAAAAGCTGGAATTTTTAAGGAAATGGAGAAGTGATTTTTGTGCTGGTAAGGAATGTTTGGGGACCCCGTGTGAGGATTACATAGTAGATTTTTGAATAAAGTTTGGGAAATGCATGCTCAAAATGAGGTGTCATAATGCATGTGAGACAGAAGCTGTTTCAGGGCTAAGAATAAAATGATAACAGAAGTTGCAAGTGCTCAGCAGTATAAAAGTTCCAGCACATTCTCACACACACACACACACACACAAACACACACACACACACACACACACCGTTGAAGAAAATGAGGTAAATTACTATTTAAAGATAATCACTGCAACCCAAACTTTCTATATCATGAGGTAAGAATGCCAGTTATTCTTTGAGACATCACCTGACATGCAACAAAGGTGGCAATGAATGACCCATAATGAAGAGAAATCAAATGAATGTAAACAGACCTAAGGCAGACACACATATTGGAACTGATAATAAACGGCTTCTAAGAAAAAGATGATTTTAATATTGGGGAACTTTTCAGAAACAGAATTAAAGCAACACAAAAAAGCAAGAGGGACAAAACGAAATATCAAAAATAAAAAGATTCTAAGAGTCAAAGGACCAGGGATTCTCCTATACAACTGTGCCTCCTAAAATTGGCTGCCTAACCTAGCCCTGCACAATGGCAATGCTAATGTAGACTAGAAAAGAAATTTTTACAATATCCATTCTCTAGACAAAGAACTACAGCAACTAATGACGGCTGAAAAAGGGAACATTACTCTCTTCCCGCGATAAGTCTCCTAACTGGATAGTCAATCAAACTAGTCAGCCCTGAAATTGTATACACACAAACAACAAAAACAGATTCAACAGCCTTTATTTATAAATTTGGGCTGGTGTGTGTGTGTGTGTGTGTGTGTGTGTGTGT
>JAQHUG010000017.1:7790847-7810688 GCA_028555095.1 Dicrostonyx torquatus | reverse complement strand
AAAAAAATTAACTTAATGGTGGTAGAAAACCTCTCTTATTTACTGTAGCTTACTAACGTGGGAAATTGCTAAGGAATGGATTATGAAGTTTAAGCAAATAACAAAAAAATAAATCATCAACTTTGAACAATAAAATTAGATAATTAAATAAAGTCTTGAGACCTGTGCAAAATGTCAAGAATATAAAAAAAAATGACTGGAGAGTAAGAGGAGAAGAGAGAGAGATTTTTGAAGAAACCGTGGCCCAAACAATTCACATGTGCTTGGAAACATCTGCTGAAGATCAGCATTTGTTCTCAACCACAAGCAAGACAAATTCAAGAAGAATCACAGAGAATTGAAAGTGAAAACAATATCATTAAAAAGGAAAAGAAAAGTACATATGAGGGAAGAATACAGTGGAATGGTGTCTTGTGAGAGACAGTAGAATGACACCTCAGTGCTCTCAGGTTGAATACAAAGAGCACCAAACCATATATCTATACTCTTTCCAATGAGTTACTTTGGAAGATGGAGGTGAAAGTTTAATGTCTCTAGATAAGGCAAAAGTGCAATAATACCCAGTCAATGGACCTGTTTTATAAGATATGACAAATTTGCTGGGCATAAGGAAAAATAATATAATATGGAAACACAAATCTCAACATAAAAATATAAAGTAGAATTTTACAATATCTGAACTCATAGGAAAAAGCTTGTTACCTTATCGTATATGTTTAAAACAAAAAGTCTTGTGAAATTGATCATATTTACAGATGGAAATTTTCTGAAAGAGTGTGAGGATTGATAAGGGGTGAGTGGTATTTACCACTACATGGCTCGTACGTTTCATACCGAGTGGGGCCATGTTAATTCTAAGTAGCCTGCAATAAATGAAGACGACAACATTGCAATTTCTAGATGTAGGACACAATTAAATGTAATATCATGAAATATGGTTAAAACTTCAGTAGACGAATTAAAATGTCATACATAAAATATATAGTTATTTCAAAATAATTTAGGAACAGAATAGAGAGACAAAGCTACTGGGGACAAATCACAATTTTGTAAATTGATAGAATTATATTCAACTGTATAATTGAATCTTCAACTATGTTTCTCATTCATTACTGTATTCTTACCATTTTTACTGTGTCTGATATATAAATTGTTCAATCTGTATCCACTAAAGCATGAAAACAGACTAAGTATCTTTTTTTGGTTAAGAAGTCTAACATCATCTACAGGGCTATAATTAGCAGATGTATTTAGAATTTGCATAAATTACTCCCCTACAGCCCTTCCTCGCATCCTTAAAGCATAGCTGAGTGTGAAGCGCCTCTGATGGGGACAGTGCTGATAGAGCTAGGGGATGCTACTCTACTCTCCAGCAGTAATGCTAAAAGGAAATTGGTTTGGTGAGGCAGCCCCAAAGTTGCCATAGTATCTCACCTCCACAGAGACTATACACTCTCATAGTTGAATCGAATAAATACATACCATAGTAAGCTATTTAAAATGTTTGTTATAAATGCATAATTATAATAAATGTTTTTCTTTTTAATTATTTATTTTGTGTGCATTGGTCTTTTGCCTGCATGTATGTCTGTGTTAAAGTTGTCAGATCCTCTGGACCTGGAGTGACAGATAGTTGTGAGCTGCCATGTTGGTGCTGGGAATTGAATCCTGGTCCTTTGGAAGAGCAGTCAGTGCATTTAACCACTGAGCCATCTCTCCAGCCTCTGGTTTTCTTTGTATAACTGTATTGCAGTGTTTATATGAAATGTCTTTGCTGTGGGTATCCAACAAGTAACATTTACCCTAAGCCCTAACATATTGTTGCTTATATTACTGATTTCTCTTGATAACTCTGATTCTTTTAGGATGAAATTCTATTTGTTCATTAATTCATTCACTCAAATATTTCCTCAGTGCCTACTAGCTACGATCCCAATATGATATATTAAAAACATCTTCTTTTTGTGAATCTTAGATTATAGACGGTAAAGAATAACTAGTAAGCATATATAGAAACTGAAGCATATAAGATACACAACAGGGGCTGAATGCAGACTTCTTTGGTGGAAGCCTATGGTGGGAGTTACAAAGAGGAAGACTTTGTTTAATCCTGTTGGCTAAAATATTTTGTCCTATGGACAGAGAGATAGAGGCAGAGACCCACATCCATATCAGAGCAATGGACTGAGCTCCCAAGGTCCAGTTGAAGAGCAGAAGGAGGGAGAAGATGAGCAAGGAAGTCAGGACCACAAGGGTTGGTCACCCACTGAGACAGTGTGCCTGATCTAATGGAAGCTCACCAAATCCAGCTAGACCAGAACTGAAAGAGCATATGATCAAATTGGACTCTCTAAATGTGCCTGCCAACGGGGATGGACTGAGAAGTCATCGATAATGGCACTGGGACCTGTATCTTCTGCATGTATTGGCTTTTTGGGACCCTAGTTTACCTGGATGCACATTTCTTAGGCCGGAATGGAGGAGGGAGGGCCTTGGACTTCCCACAGGGCAGGGTGCCCTGCCCTCTCTTAAGGATGGAGGGGGAGGGAGGAGGGTTAGTGGGGGAGTGGGAGAGGAATGGAAGATGGGGAGGAAGTGTCAATTTTTGAATGGAAAAATAAAAAATATGCTTGAGTAGAGGGCACTGAAGGCATGTTTTATCAAACATATATCAATGAGACAGGGAAGCACCACACATATTTTCAAATTATCGACGTATACATTATATATTATATAGAGATATACAAATAAAATGTTAACATCATTATTGAATTATTTATTGAGTCACTTATATCACTAACTTGTTAAAGTAATACTGGATTCTATATAGTATAAAAAATAATGATTTAAGTTGACAATATAAACCATAAAATCTAATGATATCTTCATAAATTATGTTGTTAGAATTAAAACTTATGCAACTGCTTATCCTGCATCTATAAGCCAACCAAAGCTGCTAGCATGCTAGCATTTCAAAACTTCTGAATCAAAATAGCACAGAAAGAATAAAAATCACTTGTGCACATCCATGGGACACTTCAAGGAAGTATCGTCAAAGAAAGAGCATTCTTTCTGGTGGGCAAGGTTTTAGCTTGAGTTTCTTCCATTACAGGAAACAAATCGACTTCTCATCAAGCAGATTCCTCCATTACTCTGGTGATGCAGTTTTATGTGCAAGTGGCCATTTTTCACTGTCTATATTTTCTGATATATAAGGACAGCCATTGTATATAAATAACGTGTTTCAGTGCTGAATGGTGGACCATGAATTAAAAACTCAACAAGATCTGATAGTGATAACAGGCTGGAGCAGTTTTATCGTAATGAGAATTAAGCTAATCTTTCCTCTTTTGGCAGTACAGTGTAGCAAATATTGACGTTTTACTTTGGGATAAATATTTATTTTTTAAATGAGCTCTATGTTCCTTCTTGCACATACATAACTCTCTGTCTTTCCCTCAGCATTCGCTGTATATGGTCAGATCTGTTTCAGAAAATACACAGCACACAATATTTCAGGGTTCACACTGTGGTAGCAATACTTGCTGAGAGGCCCTGACAATCCACAGCACTGCAGTCATTACTAATCCCACACCTATGCTCAGTGTTCACCATTAAAGAAGAGTAACAGAAAATTTCATGGCTGACTATTTGGAGAAGTACTTGTGATTCATTTTATGTCTTATTTTCAGTTGCCCAAAGCTAGTCTTCCTAATTGGCCTGTTCTATTTTGCCTGATTATAAAGCAGTTGCCTCATCTATTAGTTAACTAAGAAAGAGTCAATCTGCACACCGAATTTTCTGGAAATAATCTATAGGAACGAATCACATGAACACATTTGACTCCCCCCAGGGCAACTAGAGGCACAAGTGCTTTCAGTGACAATGTCTATAGGACCTTGCTTTTTCCCAATGCCTGGCTCTCTTGTTCCTTTGGTTTCATTCTCGGTCCTTGCCTATTTGTCTTTGTCATTGTCTGCCCACCTGTCTTCTGTCTGATAAACTAGCCCTGTTAACTCCCCTTCCTTGTCTCACTGTATCTCCCTTCCTCCATGTTTCCCTTCACCTCTTTCTTGTTTCTGCTTTCTGCTCTCTATCTTTCTACTCTTGACTCAATTAACCCTTCATTCATCTGAGCTTAGTAACCTTCGGGTTGATTTTATTCTTGGTGAACGGTTGAGAAATGGGTTTTGTAAGTTAGGTAACGAAAATAACAATTCTAATTTTCCTTGAGCAAATTTAATACACAACAAGATAACCAAAGTGGCACTGCTTTCCACAGCCAACACATAGTGAATGTGTTTTATCCAAAAAGGAAGGCACTAAAAGTATTTTATATTTTGGATGCTTATAGACTTTGCTAGATATTGTAGCTGGTTTGAAAATTTGAAATGTCAGCCTTCCTGATTATGGATGCTTAGTCTGCACTCCAAAATTACTAGAGGAACCACATCCAGCTAGAGAGCAATGGCTGCTGGCCAGAGAGAAAAAGGGGTTGCTCCTGGTGCTTTCTTTAATTTTCCCTCTCTCCTTCCCTCCCTCCCTTCCACTCTCCTTCCCTCTGCTCCATTCCTCCCTTTCTCCTTCCTTCCTTTTATCCTTTTCCCCTTCCCCCTTCTTTCCTCCATCCCTTCTTCCCTCCTTTCCTTCCATGAATTGCTCTTTTGCAGTACCTGAAATGAGGCCAAGTACCTTGCCTCTACTAGGCAAGCACTCTGTCTGTGAGCTGCATCTCCATTCAGCCTTAGGATCCTTTAGGTCCCCTCACTAAAATCCAGTTCTCCTTTCTTCCCTGTATGAATTACAAAAATGTTACATGGGGATGTCTCTCATGTGGCACGTTAGGTGTTATCAGCAGCTTTTCATAATTAGGATGACAAAGTCTCCTTGCCGCTTGCTCTAAGTTTCCCTAACAGCCTGTGCTATCAAGCCCTTGGTGCTTCAAAATGTCCTGATTCAGAGGGCATATTTCATGATCATACAGTGTTAGCAAACAGTGTGCCCCCCCATACATTAATGCAATTATTGGCTGGAGTGTCACTTCGCTATACCACAAACACTGTGAGAGTGTTACATCATTTAAAATGCTATTTACCCTAAGGGAGACATTACATAGATCTAATCTACGAGGGTAGTAGAAAAAGACAAAATCTTCCGAGTAAATTGGGAGCATGGGGACCTTGGAAGAGGGTTGAAGGGGAGAGGAGAGGCAGGGAGGGGAGCAGAGAAAAATCGCTTAATATCAATAGAGCTCAATAAAAATCATTAAAAAAATAAATAAAATAAAATGCTATTTCTAAAACAAAATTTGTACAAAGAAGCAGCTGAAGGCCAGGTAGACGTGTGTGTGTGTGTGTGTGTGTGTGTGTGTGTGTGTGTGTTGGGCGGGGATTGTTACAGTAAAGACCAAAATGAAAAGACTTGCTGTGTCAGAGTAAAAAAGATAACCAGTTTAAATGAAAACTCTGCACTGTTTATTTGTAAGACTGGAAAAGTAGCCCATTTCCACAGATCCTCTTTGATCTTGCCTGCTTCGGGAGAAAAATAAGAAGAGTGGCCTTTGCCCTTTCCTGAGCTAGCAAGGAGGTTCAAATAAGGTACCTACAGCTTCTGGCTAAATGGCTCTCCTTCATTAGTCAGAGGATGGTGGAAGAAATGTGCTTAAGGCTCAGAAACCAAAGCCAATGGAATATTTAAAAAATAATCGCCAGTCTCTTTGATACAGCAGCCATTAAGCAGCCACACAGAAGTCTCTTCTTAGATGTTATGCTTGTAACAAAAACTTTATTTCGTACACAAACACAAATACGGTACCATGTTTCCTTCTCAAACTAACACCTCCATTTCCACTCAAGCTCAGTTCTCAACTTTTTAAATATTAAAAATCTTAAATTATAGATCATTACAACTTTAGATTTCCCTTTTTGATGAATGAACTATGTGTTTAGTCAGAAATTTGACTATAGTCGAGCAAGAATGAGTCTCTTGATAATAGGAGATCAAGATGCAGTTTGAAAACTGTTTTTAGTGCATATTGATTTTATAAAGTTTAGTTTCAACTCTAATAGAATACTTATTATATAGCGGGTGACGTCATTTTACCAATCCTGTGTGTAACATGTGGTGTGTATCTTAGTCATAGTCCAGGCTATGTGTGGGACAGCTGGCCAGTTGCCCGTTCTTCACTAATATGGTATTGCTAGAACACTGGGGTGAAAACAAATTCTTTGCTCTTATTCATGCCATGTAAGCGCTCTCTATAAAGTCCTCTAAAGTTTTTGATCCATCATTACAACTTAGATTTTTACTCTGAGTGGAAATAGGTAAAAACATGCTTTGTGAGCAGATGGCTGATATTATATAGCTTGATGTTTCGTTCAATAGCATTCAGTGCATACCTTCTCGGATCTAGCACCAACACAGTCCTCAGTCTCCTATAGCTTACATTTTAGCCAAGATGGCAAATGTGAACCCAGAGGAGTTAAACACAGTACAGGAAAGGCAAGCTAATTTCACCTTGGTGTTGACCTTTCCCTGAGGGATGATGAACACAAACAACTCCTGAAATGCAGCTTTGGGACAATGATGGACAGATTTTTTTAAACAAGGCAGGGATGGTGCATACCTTTTATAATTCAGCTTTTGCAAGGGCACCATCTATAGTTACTATGAAAGACAAACTGCAGCTCAAGATATTAATGCTGGAGAGGCATTTAGTCTGCACGTGACAGTCCAAGGGTAGACCAGTTATCCAACTGCCCAACCCCTGACATTCTCAGCTGGATGTTAGAGTAACAATGTTTCCAGGCATTGTATGAGTTCACTTATTCAGTGAGTCTCACTGTGCTGGCTTCACATAGACGATATTTGCTTCCTGTCATAGTCTTCTTGTCTCCTTCCCCTACTCCTTGCTTAAGACTTTCTATTCATTCTACCTTGGATACACTGTTGAAGTCTTAGTAACTCATATTCCTTTGCTAGAAAGGCTTCATTTCATTTTCTGTAGGTAATCCATCATATTTTTAATGGTATTAAATAATAATAATGCCGTTGAAGAGCAGGCTGTACCAGGAGATTCAATTTCTTTATCTGAAAAATGAAGCTAATAATACATGGCACTTACTAATCTCAAAGAAGTTAGGAGATGAGCGGAGTAGTTGTTCCCATAAAATTCTTCAAATACAAGAAGAAATAACATGTAATCCATTATAACTTCTGGTGGGAGATGCTACTTCTCTAGCTTCAGTACTTTTAGGCCACTGTATTTATTCTTCATCATTTAACAATGTGTCTTTTCTATAAGGTTATTAGCTGTTAATTTAACCAATAAATATTTATTGACTATGAGGCAGGGAGATCCTCTGTGAGGACGCTAGAATGAGAATCCAATAACATAATCAATGATACTAAATGTTTGCAATCCATACCTTGCCTATTCTTTAGCATTGCTCGAGCGCCTTGGAAAATTCACCCATACCTGATCACCCCAGAGCAGTCAAGTCAGAATCAAACAAGAAACCACACTCAAGACTTCCCATTTTGTTCTTGGCCAGAAATGTTTCTTTAACAACTTCCCTTTCATACTTTTGACATTGCAAATGGATTCCTGTTGGGCTAGAACTGATGCCTTCTAATTCTCTCCCTGACCCTCTTTTAAGTTATCGGATATTTGTTTTAACATATATTTCACTTAAAACATTAGATTTCTGGCTCATGAAAAATTGGAAAACCTGCTGCACTATGTGCACTCGGTCATGGCAATAACCAGGTCTGTCTAGGAACTGCCTTTAGAACAGGAAGTACTCTCAGCCTGCTTGTAGTGCTCCCCTCATATCACATCACTGTATGACTGTTTTGCTTGACTCGTTTTTATTGGTTGTCTGGCCTCCACATAGATTTTTGGTTTTCAGTCCCTTATAGTTGTTTTCTGCATGGACAATGCTCTGAGTTGAAATTTGTCTCTCAAATTTTATATCTACCTGGAACCTCACAATGTGACCATCTCCATTTTTTCTGGAAGTAGAATCTTTGAAGAGAGAGTCAGTTAAAATGGGATTACACTATATTATGGAGAGGCTATATTTAATGACTAGTGTCTTGTTCGGGTGAGACCCATAAATTTCATGCTACGAAACTTAGAATTGTCTGTAAATTATCACTTATCATTGAAATTGAGAGTCAGGAAAGGCCCCTCATTATATACATGGCATCAGAAGGTTTAATTAACTTATATACCCACCAGAAAATAGCTAATGATTCAAATTTTGGCAGTCAGAGAATAAAATAAGTGCATATTTTCAACTATTAGATTAAATCAACTGAAGTGATGAATTCATACTATTTACATGTATGTATGTATGTCATAAATGATAACTCCATATATCATAAAAATATGAATATAATTTAAGTCAATTCATCAATGTGGGTGGAAAGATACCTAATGATTTAATCCTATTGCCTCTAACAAAATAACAGGAAAGTCAGGTGCAACAAATTAGTGTCCTTAAGGTGGATATGGATGGTTTCTCCTAATTTGCTTCTTAGTAACTGATGTGCTAGGCAGGCTCACAATGTAAAACATTGTCCTCGAAGCAGGTAACTCTGCAAGCAGTTCAGCATTGTCATTTGTTAGAAACTAAAACCTATAATATTGCAATTTATCATAGCAACTGAGAAGGCTATGTTGTGGCAAAAAAAAAAGAAGGTCATTGCAAGTCAATATTTTCTGCGATCTTCTTACTACATAGGAAGTGTCTTGCCCGCATAAAAACATTCATAGTAAAATTCTTTTTAGTCATACAGTCAAATTTAATAAATAGGTATAAAAATAGTACAACATACAAATATAGTCCTGGTTAGGTAATGTTAAGAGCACTGGCTGTTCTTCCAGAGTACCAGGATTCAGTTCCCAGCACCCACAGAGTGGCACACCAGCCAAGTTAATTCCATCTCTGGAATATATGATGCCCGCTTCTGGCCTTCACCTGCTCTGCGTACTTGTGGTGTACCCACATAGAAGCAGACAAAATAGCCATGTACAGAAATATAAAATAACATTTTTAAATAATTAACTTAAAATGGCCCCAATCTATGTACAAAGTGGAAGATAATATAACACTCAAAGTTTTGTAACAATTGTCAAAACTTCTATAACTTCAAGGTTAGTTGACTGAATGAATGGTGGTGAGCTATTTAGGATATTGCCATGAAGTAATATCCTTCAAGCTTACAAATAGACATATTTGCTAGGTTGATGAAACAATTCATTAAATCTTTCAGTTGTGAGTGAAGATGTAGCTCAATGCTAGGTATTATACTAGTTTAGTAAGCCAAAGTTTTAGGGTCCAATCTCCAGGAAGCCCAAAAACAGAAACAAAAAGATTTTAAAACCTGAGACCTTCCACAATATATTATTAAAATAAAAAATTTTCCATATACTCATTCTGAGTAGATCTCATTGTAAACAAAATGGAGTTAGGTTTTTAATTCTGAAAAATCCTAGTTTCACTCAGTTTAATTATGCAGATACCAGTTTAATGCTTAAGGTTCATTAACTAGTTTTGGGGGTGCTTCCTGGGATTTCTGTTGGATAGAAGCTGAATTTTAATTGATTAATGATTTAAACAATTAAATCCATTTTGGAAAATTATCTTCCTCCTATACCTCTTTCTCCGATATCTTCCTCCCTAAATCAAAGATTTTAAAACTTTTTAAAACTGTGTTGCCTCTTACAGATATATTAGGAATGGGATAGAAGGATGCATGGGAAACCAAAACCATCATGTTTTGAATGTCTCTCATGACTAAACTGTAAATAATAGATTACATATATTAACTTAAATAAGTTTCAAAAACTATTAATAAAGGTAGATACTGAACCCAGGAATGTTTACCTTACCAATGAAAGAAGCTTAAAATTGAATGCAGTGTATGTACAAATCTGACTTATAAGAATACCATCATATTTAATCCATCTTTTTCTCCCCAGTAAGATCCACAATGTTCAGTACATGTTTGTTAAATGCTCAATGAAAGTTCATTGAATTTCAAAAGTCTATCAATAAACTCTGATTTTTTTTCAAAGATTCCCAGCCCACACCTAGTATTTCACTGGGACCATCTGAACTGCCGGATCCTAGCAACCTGTCACCAGATGACAAAGTTCCTTAGAAAGCAGAGGCTTCATGGTGTCAGGCAGGACCAGCCCTCCTTGTTGAGTTTCTTATGTTATATCACCAGTTAGTAGCATTCGGGGAAGATAGGATGAAGGCTAGCATTGGCAATAAACTTCAATCGTGTGAGAAAGCAGTGCTGTTAAAATACTCTCTGGTCATCAGTAGTGATGGGAGTTATGAAATTGAGATAAGATATTCTGATGGAGAGAAAGCAATATTGTGCTCACAGGGTAGAATTTCATAGGAAGCTTGTGAAAATGACCCCCTGAGCAAGGAAAATTATGAATCTTATCTTATTTTCTGGGTGAGTAAATTTATTGAATTCACTTTGATCTCAGGATCACGTGTGCAAAAAGAACAGAGAAACCTGCCTGACAGACAGTTGCTTTATACGAAGATCTGAAGTCAGTGTTGGCACTGGGACACTGAACTTAAAAAGTGTGAGATTCATCTTGGTGGGATGTAAATTCTTTGTTATTTGGTTTTATTTTTGCTTTGTTGTACTTCACATGTTACTTTCTAATTTGATCACTGAAACACAGCTCAATGAGATTAGCAAGTTAGATATCATAGTGCACACTCCACGCAAGAGAGCATTCACAAATCCAGAAAATGGGAAGCCTAATTGATGGCTGAGTCTTCCTGTCTCCTCTTCTCACACTGAGCCGCTCTTTCTTTTATGTCCTTGCTATTTAAAATAAGATGATCCTTCAGCTTTGTCTGGTATCCTGTGAGAACTGCAGATGCTTCAGTTCCTGCTTTGCATTCCTGAATCAGAATTTGCATTTTAACAACATCCGCACGTGACTGCAGCACATAAATTTTAGAAGGTACCATGTACACCGTGCTACAGAGTCATCTGGAATGGTTCTATTTTCAGATTCTTATTTTAATTCATTATAATGAGGGATAAATAGAGGGCACTATCCTAAGAATAAACTGCCAATCAATGAATTTTATCAAAATATAATCAGATTCAAGCAAGAGTGGTACCAACGACAGAGATTTACTGCACATTAAGGTACAAACTCTGAACCCTGTGAAACTTGTGTGTGACACAAGTTTAGAATCCCAGCACTGGGAAGACTGAGGCAGAAGCAAGAGTTAAGGATATATTTGATGTGAATATCCTTCTGGATATGTGTTGCTTTATTGATTGATGAATAAAGTTGATTTGGCTACTGGCTTAGAGTAAAACCAGGTGGGAAATCTGAAGAGAGATACATAGAGAGAGAGAAGGCAGAGTCAAATAGATGCCATGTAGCTGCAGAAGAAGAAAGATGCTGCCACCGGGACCTTTACCGGTAGGCCACAGCCTTGTGGTGGTACTCAGATTAGTAGAAATGGGTTAATTCAAGATGTAAGAGCTAGCTAGAAGTAAGTCTGAGTCGTTGGTCAAGCAGTGTTGCAATTAATATAGTTTCTGTGTGATTATTAAGGTCTGCCTGTCTCCACCTACATATGCCAGGGTATATAGTAACTTCCAGGCAAGGCTAGAAAACAAACAACTCAAAATACAAGAAACAAAACAAAAATCACAATAACAGAATAACAAAGTTAGAGATTGAACTGTAGTCTTGCTGCCAGTCGTGTGACTTTAGAGAATTAACGAGAACCATAAAAGTACCCCAAATAAGGTTGTTGTGATGGTCAGAGGCAAGGCATCTTCAGAGCTGGCAACTGAGAATGCCGTGATCTCATTATCTTAAGCGAGATAAGTAGCAGAGCTTCACTCTAGATATTTTCTTTCTAAGAAATCAGAAAACGAAACAAAACAAAAGAAAACATTTTTTTTCTGAACTTGTTTAATTTTGAAAAAAAAAGTCTCTTGTAGCCTAGATTGGCTTCAGAATAGCATGTCTCCTCTCTCCACCTTGCAAGTCCTGAGACTACAAAGTCTACTACCACGCTTGGCACTAAAAAGGAATGATTTTTCCTCATTGCATGACTGTTTACATTTGGAATTCCAATATTGCAGAGGCAGGAGGATTGCTCTAAATTTGAGGTCAACCTCAGCTACAGAATGGGATTCTGTGACCAAAAGAACGCAAAGATGAAATCTTTAAGAAGTTCACCTGGTGCTTCTGCCTATAACCTGGGGTCTTCCTCAAGCCAGACTCTGAAAGGTATTACAAAGATGTGCTCTGTGCCAGCTCTGATCTATGGCTTTCTGGAGGCTGGTGCTGGTTCAGGGTTATTTTAAATGTCCAGTGAACTATCCCAGTAAAACCTTTGACCCATTTTGGTGTTTGGAGGTCTCATCTTAATGAAACTGATTACTTGTCTTTGTCCATACTCTAAAAGGTAACAGTTTAGTAATGATGTAACTTGATCATCCTCTTTGAGGACATGGATTATATCCTGTATAGAGTTTTAATATTACAAAAACACCCTTGATACCTGTGGGACACCTAGGAAGAAGCTCAGATATTTTCCCTCTCAAGAAGTTCTAGAGACCAGTTGATTTTTCCTGAGTCCCAGGATAAGGGATTGGGGGTCGGGGTGACAGACTAGGAACCACCGAGTCAGTAAGCAGGCCCCCACTGCAGTCTCATATTGATGATGTATCAGAATACTTTAATAAAACAGAACTCAAAGTAAGTTAACCAACTTTATTGCCCTCAGTATATGGACCTACCATACGAAAATCCACTTTTTTAAGTTTTTGAGTGAATGAAAAAACATGCAAAATACTTTACTAGTCATATCTAACAGAGATGGGTTATGATGAGTTAATATCGTGCTATTGTTTCTCATATGGAAAAAATCTTATAGCCTCACTATATATGGTATGAAACTTAAAATTAGGTCTCCTAAGCCACTGGGATAAAAATATATGAGGCCAATACTAGTATGCTGCTCCTGGATGCAGAATCATTATTCTTTATAGTGCTGAAAATTTCTCAAAAGACAGGTTGGGAGCAAGGATTTGAAAACACTGCAACCTGTCTAAGGCACGCCACGAGCTTAATGATGCGGACTGAAATTTAGACAGTGCATTTCAGTTCTGCATGTTTTTCCTTCTGCCTGACAGAACCGTGTCTTATGTGGATCTTTATTTTAGAGCAGTGTTTTCTTTGGTGCTTTCAAATGTCTATTGCTTTTCACGGGACCGATGTTGTGTGTTGAGTAAGGATTTAAAGCTGGCCTTCCTGTTCAGCCAGGGTTGCTCATTACTATCCTGGTCAGTGCCTCCTGGCTTTTGAAGGGCCCTGTCTGTTTCCACTAAGTGAATGGAAAGCAAGCAAACTTTTTTGCTTATAATGAAAACTGACATAAATTATAGAGCACAGCCTTTTTCTAAATATTCCAAAATTGAAACTGTTATTTTCAAGGGGATAATCTTTAAAGGAAATAAAATTATCTCAAGAAATAAAACTGAACACTTTAAAAACACTCCATATTTTAATAAAGAGCAGAGAATTAAATTTAATTATTATTATATGATTCATACTTTCATCTTCATGCTCTTTTATTTGAGATTTCTAGACTTCTGATCTTCTAATATTTCTGAGATTATACTAATTCTTTTATTTTCTTTTTCGATTGCTTTTTAAAAAAATCATATATTACATTCAAGCTATTCTGTTATCCTTCCATTTGACTTTAAGTCTTTTGTCTAGTTTTTCAGCTATTCTAAGCGAAGTGCATTTCTTTTATGTATAATGTCTTTCATCAGGCGTTCTCCTGAGAGCCTCGGTCATTATCACATGCCCAATGGGAAGGCATCATAATCCACCACATCTAGTCAAAGGACAATAAACCTGGAAAGATTAAGTGTCTTGTTCAGATGATACAGCAACTGGGAAAGACAAGATTTGAACCCCTATAACCACTTACTGCATCCCAAGCTCCTAATGCTTCCCTGTTTAGTAGACGAAACATCATAAATTAACTGGTCAAAAATCAGGCAGGGACTATGGGGAAAGGAGGGCTTTATATAGACTTTGTAATTACAATACTCTCCTACTACTCCAGGGACATTGGTTCTAGGGTCTGTCTCTCCCATGATAACAAATCCTCAAATGTTCAAATGTTTTATATAAATGATGTTGTATTTTCATATGTAACCTGTGCACCCTTTCTGTCATCTACTTTATAGCCTTGATTCACTTTAATATCTACTACAATATAAATGCTGTATAAAATAGCAGCTGCTGGGCTGTAATGGTTATGGAGCAATGAAAAGAATAAAAGGCAGGGGTCAGTGCAGCCTTAGCTCCAGAGGTATCCCTCTTCTCCCAAGGTGGGATGTTTACATATGGCAGACTCTCCATGTTAGCACCCCACCTTGGGAGGACTAGTCTATAATTCATGAGTCAGCAAAGACTAGTTATGGAAAGAAAGCACAGTCCTCAATCAGTAAATGCCTGGTAGACTTGTATTGTCCTAATAGTCTGGTTATTGTCATCAGCCTCTGCTTATTCAGACAGCTTTCCAGTCCTTGTATCCTTGCTCTATTAGAACACCACTTTAAATCAACCACAGCACGGGGTGCCTGACTTCCATTGATGGGCTCCTCTCACTTATCTAAAGAGTTATAGAGGCAGCAATTTAGAGGAGAGTTTACCCACTGCACTAAATTTTTTCTTAGTTGGGATCCCATCGTGCTTCAGTTCCAAGACTGCAAATTGAATGTGGAAGGGACTTAAATAAGTATAGAACTTCCTACACTTTTTTATGTGACAAATTACCATTTTCTGGTAGAACAATGCTCATGGGCAACCTGGTGACACCCAGAGTTAAATTCTAGACTTCAGAGGAATTTTTCATCTGCAATTTATTGGATGGAGAGTGATTGATTCCGTTGCATTGATTTGAAACTATGTGTTATTCAAAAGCGAGGCAGGGTCCTATAGATGTCAATGCTCTAACTTGGGACCATTTGTCAGTTACTCATTCATTCTGAGACTTTCTAGACTTTCTGAAGGTCAAACAAAATGGTAATTTTCTACATGTGTGTGGTTTGTGTTTGTTTGTCCACATGTGTGTATGGATTCATATGCCTGTGTATGTTTGTATGAATGTTGGAGGTCAGTAATAAGATTCTTTTCCTATTGCACTTCACCTACATTATTTTCTACAGTCTCTCACTGAACCTGGAAGTAAATGATTCAGGTAGACTGGCTGGCCGGCAAACTCATGGGATATGATATACCTGCATCTGCTCTTTCTTGTCTGTGTAGACAAGATTATAGATGCTTCTAGAACATGCTCAGTAAGCAGTTTATCCACTGAATCACCTCCTCATTGCTCATGTTATCAGTCTTTTAAAAAGCATGTTGCTCATTGTAGCAGAGAAAAACTGTATTACATATTTTCAAAATTAATACAAAATGATCCATGCTAATGCACATCATTGAAACAACTAATTACTCTAGTACCATTGATTGCAGAGTTCTCAGCAAAATGCTAATTTAATTAAGCTTTAACAGTTTTCATCCAATACTCTGATTATAAAATAATCAACTAATAATGTAATCTTAAATATTAATAATATTTAAATTTTATGAGAGTTTTGCATGTACTCGCCTCAAATTTTATTTTCTGTGAAAACAAATCTATAAGATTCTATGTAATTCTACTTGTGTTTATCTGTAATCATTTGAAGACTTAGCAGGAAAGAGAAAGCATGCATAAGTTATCTTTAGAAGGAGAAGGAAGACAGGAAGGGGAAGATAATTGGAGGAAAGAGGAAGGAAGGCAGTTTTAGTTTACAAGTAAGGCAAATTATGATTTACTCAGAACCTAAAAGTGTTCCAGGGTTGAGTTGCCATTATACACAGTTAATTTGATAGTCCGACCTTGATAAATACTGGATCACTTGTCTCATATCTCTGATAACTTTTTTGTTTGTTTTGTTTTTCAAGATAGGGTTTCTCAGTGTACAAGTCCTGGTTGTCCTAGAACGCACTTTGTTGGCCAGGCTGGCCTAGAACTTGCAGAGATTTCTCTACCTCTGCCTCTCAGAGTACTGAGAGTAAAGGTGAGTGCCACCACCATCTTGGAAACTCTGCTATCTTGAAGTATAAGATTAAAGAGCCATCACTGTCTTCTGGGGTATCTCCACTTGGCTTGCAGATAGTCATCTTCTCACTTTGGTCCTTTGATTCTGCTTCCCTCACTTACACAGTTAATAGTCATAACAGACTAGGCCTATCGTGATAACCTCACTTTAACTTGACCCCTCTTCTGAATCTGAAGGTTCAGTTGCATGCTGAGGTAGTGAAAGGTCAGACTTTACCAAATGAATTTCAAAGTATGTATTTAGTCCATATATAATAATGATCTTTCAATAAATGTTTGCTGATTGTTGGTGGGGTACTTGAATAACAACTGAGAAATGAAAGTACATATGGGTGATGTCCTTCGACACTGTAAACTGAGGTAAGAAAGAGAACATATTGATGTTCTTCTGATCACCAGAAGGCCAAAAAGACCTCTGTCCAATCAGCTGATTTTATCTTCTTCTATGAATGTACCATGAAAATATCATAGGAATCACGAACTCATGTACATCTCACACTTTGATGGGATCAATCTTTCTAAAACATATTCACAAAAAAAAAAACTCAGTAGTCATTAGATTCACTCACTGCACACTTCATTTAATTTAGTACCAATTTCATTCAATACATGCTTAAGTATGAAATTCATGTCAGGATTTCTATAGTAATAATATATATATATATATATATTATAAGTTCAAGTGACTGTCCCTTCCCATTGCTACCAGATACAAAGCACATTCTTACATATGCAGTGAGAATTCTTTAGTATTCAGAAGTTCCCTATTTTTCAGTATTCATTGCTCAAGAGTTCCTTTGATTACACTAACATAAGAATATTCTTCACAGGCCTGGCGGTGGTGGCGCACGCCTTTAATCCCAGTACTTGGGAGGCAGAGGCAGGCGGATCTTTCTGAGTTCAAGACCAACCTGGTCTACAAGAGCTAGTTCCAGGACAGGCTCCAAAGCTACAGAGAAACCCTTGAAAAACCGAAAAATAAAAAGACTATTCTTCACTTCCTGTTTTCCACTGTATAGATATTGTACTCTCTAGTTTTTTTTTTCCTATTTTTCATCTGTTCCCTTGCCTATAAAAAACATGAGGCCTGATCTTTTCATAATGTTTTGAATATTCTCATGGGTATATATGATGAATGTGGGGGATAAATTAAGTACGTGTAATTGCTTGGGTGTCTGGGAAGAAGGCAAGAGATTTACAGAGTTTGAAATTCTGTAGATAAGGGAAGGTAAAAGAAGTAATATTTGCAAAGTTGTGGACAAAAGTTGAGTTTTGGCAGTTTAGTAAAAGCAGATATTCTGATCTATGTAGGATAGCATCTAGACTAACTCTTGCCACATATTAGGCCCATCAAAAATCTTGTTTAATGAATACATGTGTGTATTCATGAATTGTGTACAACCTTTATCATTAACATGTGGACAAGTCAAACCAGTCCTTTTTTCCCTTTCAAGTATCCTTTTCCTTTGCATCGACCCTATTGTGTTAAGTTTCCTTGTTCTTCTTAGTTTTTTTCCCTTTCCCCTTCCCCCTTTCTCAATACTACTTTATAGTTAAGGTAGTAAAACAGAGGACAATCTGGTGACACACATAGACCATAGATGTACACACACACACACACACACACACACACACACACAGTATGTCTTCAAGGGAAAATGAAGCAGAGCATGATGAGAAAAAGAAAATTCATGTGAAAGGTTTTTATGCATTTGTATTTTCTCCTGATCCTGTTGTTTTCTTTGTCCTTTCATTGATGACCCTGACTCAGTGAAACCATCAGATTTATTCCCAGACCACTAGACCATGTTAAACTCTGCATCCAAACAGATCTACCTTATTCAGTGCCGTCTGTCCAGTGGAACAACACTGCTCTGTCTGGGAAGCAATCTGGTTAGTTTATCATGTTCTAGTTTTTTCTTGATCCTCTCATCTGGGTCAGAAAATTCCAGAGGCAGCCTTTGGACTAATCATTAAAAAAGATTTCCTCTCTCTTTAGCATGATTATTATTTTCTTATGGAGATTTAATGTGATATACCCACAGCCTTAATATTTTGGGAACATCACAGTAAAGACTGTTATTCAGTTCTTTCCCCTTCCCAAATAAAAACAAAACAAAACTGAACCTCGGTAGAAACTATATTTCTAAGCAGAGGGAAAGTCTTAGAAGATACCATGTGAGAAAAAAAAATGGAACAGAAATACATTTGCTTTAGCAAGTTTTCTCTGTTAATTTCTCACATCACTGCCATTCATTTTTAGTAAACAAATAATTGACTTACTTGGCATGAGAATGATTATCTACCTTTATAAAAATGAGCTCATTTTTGACCAAGGTCATATAGCAAATGAACAACTGTGAATGCTTTAAAATAAATGTCCAATGAATTAAAATGGGAATTGTTTTCATGCAGTGTTAACTCTGTCCGTGATAATCCGATCCCATGGTTCATTATTCATGGACTGTGCACATTGTCTTATAAATTTTATAGGACCATGGGAACACTAATAGATTGTGAGTACAAATAAACTGATTTTATTTATTTCTCTGCATCGCACGCTTTGGGATGAGCTAACGAAAGTGGCTAAATCTCCTGTAGCAGTTCACAGCTGCAGAGTTCCCCCGTCAAATGGCTCTGGGTGAAGGATGAGATGCTGATTTCAGAGCGACTTTGTTGCCGGGCTCTATCATCTAGCAATGTCTTCACGGGCATATTGACAACTCAGACTTTTCCCTGAAGACTTTTCCTTTTCTTTCGTGGAAGTCAATTGGCGACAATGATTGCCATTCACTGTAGTATCCCTGCTTTAACTCTTCTCAGATTTAACATTTCCCAAATTTGAAATTCACTCCAAGCTATAGTTATCAACAGTGTGATATTGCCTTGGGGTAGATACATCGATAAATGGAATATAATTGAGAGTCCTGAAATAAGCCCATATGTTTATAGTTAACTACTTTCCCCCATTACAAGACTCCAAAGTAATTCAATGGGGAAAATAATAGTCTCTCTACTTGGTCCAGTGGCAACAAAAATGGGCCATCTTTAGACATGAAATATAACATTACTTTGGTCTTATATTTCTCTTTTACTGGATCTGTGAGAAAGAAAATTCTGTTAATTACAAGATACCCATCTAATGGTATTGTATTCTGGCAGTCTGAATTAAGGCAATTACTGTTATCATTTGATATATCTATTAACATTAAATACTAAAATTCTGGGGGAAAATATCACACACATAAAAGAGATGAGAGCTAGTAACCAAGTTCATCAAAGTGGAACTTTGTCACTTTTATTCACTAGGGGCACTTTTACTTTGGTGCTTTTGAATAACTGGCCCAGGATATAAATGAAGTACACTATGGCTTTCCAAAGTTCAAATGTAATTCAACAAAGATACTTTTTCAAACTGTACAGAATTTCTTCCTATGATAGGACCCAATCCTTGGAAGAAGCCTTTTGGTTGGACAACACACGAAGATTGCCGTGATCCTTATAAATGGTACATATTTCTTTAAGTTCCCTTAGAAGCAAACCTTACTTTCTACCAGAATGTTCAGAAATTAGCAGAAAGTTCTGAGAAATCAGTTCCCTCACAATCAGAATGCTTGGATTATTTTGATGCTGGGAAGA
>JAQHUG010000017.1:7762258-7780959 GCA_028555095.1 Dicrostonyx torquatus | reverse complement strand
TTTTTTTCTTAACCATGGAATTATATTCCTAGTCCTAGGGATTAAATTCAGGGCATCAGGCTTAGTGGCAAGTGACTTTACCTACTGAACCATATTGCCAGCCCAACAATTACATTGAAAAATGATTTCACTGAATATTTTCTTAGTTTTTTTCCAAAAATTTAAAATGCTAGTACTAAGCTAGAAGGACAAAATAGAGACTAATCCACTGCACATGATGTAAGCTTGTATTGGGAATTGATCTTCAGGCTCAGGGATTTGCTCTGAGGACTAGCAGCATGCAGTATAAAGTCAAACTCATGGCCAGGATTTATTGTGTGCTGCAGAATGGCACAAAACCATCAGCAAAGGAGAAAGGTGAATGTGGAAACTTCAGACGATATCAAATGCAAGCCTCTAGGAGCTGTCTCCCTAAGGAGACACATGGGACTCACTTAATTCCCTCAGCAACAAGTTGTCATGCCAGTTTGAAATGTCGTTCTCTTGGAAAGCTCATTAGAGCCTTGGTGTATAGGGTTTTATTGAGATCTGGTCTTGTAAGCAGCCTCTGCTTCATATCCTCCAAGATTTCAAACTCCCGGAAGGTTTGCCGGAGAGCATTGTTTTGTACATCTAGTTGGGATACAGTCATCTGCTCTTGTCAGCTAAGAAAATAATGTGAGTCTTTCTGAAACCCTTGTTTTTAGATGTCAGACAAGGGTGATGCAGGGGTGCACGACTACCTAACATTACCAATCTCAGACCTGCTCAGATAACTCTTCTAAAACAATGCCTTGAGGGATTTGAAATTGGAAATGATGCCTGGCATTTGAAGCCTTCACTTTACTTGCTAGAGGGAAACATAGTAGTTGAGCTGAGAGGACATAGGTACAGGGATAAAATCAGGAATGCATTCATATTCTATCCCCTCTACTCTATTCTGTGTACCAGAGGCAAAAAGATGTATGATATACTCATCAATTATATCACTAGCTAGCTTCCTTTTCATTTATAACCGTGAAAATAAGTGTGCATACTATATGACCATGTTCTAATGAGGTGGACTTGCAACTTCAAGGATGCGACCTCCAGAGCACTCTTGGGAAGAGTGAGAATGTATTATTACATTCCATTTCTAGAAGCAATCACCTGTCAGTTCAGAATTCAGTGTTGTGAACTTTGTAAATGCACCCATACCTGTCCCTGTCATCATTTCAACAATTTACAGCCATTTTTCTGCATGAATCACCCCAACACACTGAACTGACTCAACATCACTGAGCGTATGACATCTCTTGGATTTCGTGTCACCCTCTGATACTTACACCTTCATCCTAATTTCAACTCCTGAAAAAAATGATTTGGACTGCTGGATATAATTATCTAACCAAAAGTTGTCTGCATTCTTCTCTATGCAAGCAAGAAATTAAAAGCAAAATATCAGAATACAGCTTTCCTGTATTATTATTGTTAGCATGCGATTGCTGGCTGTATTTTGGAACTGTGACTATATAGTCTGTGCCCAAGAAAATAAGTAAGTAGATAATGTAGCTTATGTATCAGAATACCCGGTTAGCATACACAAACATATGACATGGTGTTGTCAGGTACACTTGTAACTCCAGCACTCCAGGAGACAGAGGCAAGAAAATAAGAAATGCAAGGCATCTTCACTTACATATCCAGTTCTATGCCAGAACACATTACATGCAAAGAGAGAAGGGAGGGTGGTGGGAGAAGGAGGGAAGAAACAGGGAGGGGAAGAGAGGAGAGGGAAAGGGGAGAGGAGAGGCAAGAATGTGGGTGATTACTTTTGAGAGCAAATAAGTGGTAAATGGTTAAGAAGTGAGTAGGAATGAAATCTTTAAGTTTCTGTTTCTTAAAGTAATAATAACACATGCAAATGAGAAGACTTTAATATTTATAATTTAAGCATATAAATATATGTACTTTAAATAATTTGAGTTAATAATGTTTCACCTTGTGAGTTATTTGAAATATAATAATAATTGTCTTAAAGAAAATAGACATTTTATTAATTACATATTGCTCCCATTGTGGAGCAGCTTTATCAAAAATGGAAAAGAAAGGTGGATGCCAGACATATTTCATGCTAGCATTGTAACTTCTGGAGGGAAAGTTGAGACTGAATTCTAGATGCTTGTATTCAGTATTTATAACAGTTTAAATTAAAATGTGTGTGGGATTTATTTACAACTTTCTAACACACTTGTGGGTATATATAGCTGATAATTGCAACAGAATAAAAGTGCTAGATTTATTTATATTTAAATTATGTTTTCCAATGGAAAGTAACAAAGCAGCATATATTTTTAAACTATCATTTGTCTAGGCACTGTTATTTTTAAGTGACTATTATTTGGGCTTGTTAATAATTAAAAAAATGATTTGCTTCCACAGGAATAATTTACTCACTTTTCAGAGGAGTAACAGAAAGAAGCATTGGCATAAAGGCCAAGTATTTGTGTGGGTGCTTATTGTGTCTTCATATTTTATTCTTATTACCAAAAGTGATACTACAATAGTGAGAAATGAGAAGTTAGTAATGGGAATTATCTTGAAGATTTCAAAAATACTGAGAAAGTCTTGAATATTTTCTTGAGCAATCAGAAGTTAAGAAGATAGATAACAAGTCCAAAGGGATATTTTATAAATATTTTGAAATGAAGGACTATGAAAACATAACATATTAAAACTAATGGGATACAGAAAAGTACTTATAGAACAGTTTCAGTAATAAATTGGACATTGTAAAAGTTCCAAACAGTCTAATATTATATCTGATGACAAAACTGAATAAAATTTAGCTAACTGGAAAACAAATCAAATGTAAAATATAAAAACCAAAGAAAAAATCAATATATCTAAGAATTATTTCTTCTTTGAAATAAATAAAATCAAATGTCTATCTCTACAGGCTTAGGGAAGGAGATAGAAAGGAAGGAGAAAGAGGAGCAGGGAAGGATATAAATTATATGTAAAATAAGAAATGAAAATAGATAATCACAATGAGCATCTCAAAATTTAAAAAAACCACAAGGAACTATACCATGTGAAATTATATGCCAATAAATTGAATGACCTAGAATAAATAGGTAAATTCCTAGTAAAATATAATTTCATAAGACTGAAAGAAACTGAATGCTCCCGTATGACACAGAAATACAAACTGGAGGTAGCGTGGCAGGCTGGTTATTCACATACAAATTGATTGATGTGATATAAAGCATGGATAAAATGAGAGATTATAAAACATACAATCATCTCAAAGCAAGCCAGTGTGTTCTTTAACATGTGCGTCATATAGCTTTGGTCACCTCTTTACCCCTAGATATCTCTCTCTGTCTTGAGACTGTCCTTGTCTCTCCTCAATTTCCCAGATCAGTACACATTTGTCCTATTAGACAAATACTGTGTGTGTGTGTTTGTATGTGTGTGTGTGCGCGTGCAGTTTCTGCATACATGAGAGGACATGATCAAGAGCTTATGTGTAGGCCTGAGGAGGATGTGGACATTTCTGCTTTTTCACTCTCCTCTTTATTCCTTGGAGCCAGGATCTCACACTGCACAAGACACTACTCTGGTGCTCAGAAGTACGCAGAAGCCTCTCATCTCTTCTCCCTAATTTCATGTTACAGGGACATGTGGCCACACCCAGCATTTTGACATGGGTGCTGAGATATGAACTTAGGCTGTGTGCCTCTGTAGCAATTGTTCTTACTTACTGAGCCCTCTCTCCTGCCTCTGAAATCCTCCTTGAATTCCTTCCATCTGGTTTACCTCTCCTCAATCCTTAATTATTCTTCTCCAGTCTGTCTTAAGAATCTTTTATTTCTTTCATTCTTCATTTGACTATTCATGTTATCCTACAAGGTTCACTCACAGAAAAATCACTCATGGATGCTTTCCCCAAAATACTTCCTGAGAGGTGACATGAGTGATCAGCTAGATACTTTGGGGATCATTTTATACCTCTTGCTACCACTTGTCTCTATATTTGAATAAATTCTAGATATGTAAAGGCCTAATTCTACTGCCCAAAAGCCTAAAAACGTTCTATAATACTTGAATCTATTGCTTTTGTTTTGGTTGCACTTTTGTCCATATTATCCATGCACCATTGTAGCACCATTAGCATGAATTATTCAGAACAATAACCTTATCAGATCATAGATTTCCACAGCATCCTTTAATAGGTCTGACGTATTTGTAAAAATTTAGCTCTATATTAGAGGGTTTTTTTTTTTTTGCTTAGGAGTACCCACTGGAATATGGAGACCCTTCTTCCAGCACATCTATCCAGATGTGCTACAAACCAGCCATGCTGAAGTAACTGAACCTTTCTATCCAGCTGCAGCTCCCAGTGCCACCACCGTCACTCTAATGATTTGAATATGATATATTCCTCATAATTTTATGTGTTTAAAAAACATGGTTCACAGTTCTTGGTGGCACTATGGGACATAGTAGAAATTCTAGAGATGAGTCGTAGCTTCAAGAAATAGGTCAATGAAGATATATTTCTGAAACCTAAAACTGGTCTTCTGTCCTTTCTTTCTGTGTGCCATCAAGTGAGTAGTCTCTTTCTGACACTGATGCTATTCCTTAAGATGGATGCACAATTAATGGGGCCCACGACTGGGTACTGAAGGCATGACATAAAATAAGTCTCCCTTAAACTAATTAAGTTAGGTATTTTGTCATAGAGACAGAAAATCTGACTAATGCACCCACCCTGTCAGGAGCATCAAAAGTATATATCGTAACATTTAAGGATGCAAATTTAATTCATAGCAATATGTTAATGATGGGGAAATTATGATTCTTCACGAATGAATTAAAATCTAATACAGGAGCTTAGGTTTCCTCCCTGTGAGATCCTCAGCTGTGAGATCTTACCTATAAACTGTGGTTGATAGTATATAGTTCATGTGCCTGTCATTCTAGAATTTAAGCTAATTGGGAAGGATCCCTGAGACAGATCACACAGAACAACTTTTCCTCTGTAGTGATGGTGGGGGCAAAGACAGTTGTGTTTTGGCACCTTCTGTCAGCAGAGAATGTGGTGTCTGAGGGAAGGGCATTGCCCCAAACAACATTATTTTGGCACTACAACAGGATGGACAGAGCCCCAATCCTTCTTTTAGGTGGCACTGACTTACACACTCTCAGCTAGAGATAGTTGATAATAGATGGCTCTGACAATTTAATTAGCAAAGACTCCCACTGGATCATCCATGAACCAGGTATTGAGATTATTTACATGCAATGTGAGATTTGTGTCAGTACTTTAGTTTTATAGCCTAAAAGTATTTTTATGAAAACCCTATTTTTGATAGATTAGTGTTTTCTTTTGTTATGATTTAAAATTACAATCCACCAGACAGTGTGCATTACCTGTTTTAGTTTTTAAAATAGGAGCATCTTACCATAAAGATTTTATTGTTTATAAAGGCATGTTGATAAGAATTTATGTATAAATTAATAATGACATTCATTCCATCTAGTAGTGTTTGTTGAATACTTACTTTGAGCCTACTATCTTAGTCGGTCTGCAAAAAATATTTTCAATGTCCCAATCTACCCAGCGAAGGTTCTGCATATTCACACTCAGGTGGTAATGTGTCTTCCTTAACCAATCTTCTACCCCAATTTCTTCATTATTGTTTACATATGTCTGTACCCTTAGTTGGTCCACGGGCAGGGATGTTCTCTTTTTCAGTTTTTGCTCTTCATCCCTTCCCATCCAGCTCTTAAGAAAACAAAATAAAATGTAGCTCAAGGCTGCTACCTGAAAAATGGCTAGTAATAAAACCTCAGTTATTAAAGGCAGAGTGCAGATCACAAAGGAATAATAGTCAGTCTTGTAAGTCTGCCCCGTGGCTACGTTGGGACCGCAATGCTGTCTAACTCATGATTCAGGCAGGCAGAACAGCACACTGAGCCTTTGCTGAATGAAAAAGACGTCTTTTTCATATTGTCTTCTCTGCTCCCTGCACAGATAAGAGGAGTGAGGAAGTCCCCTTGGGACATATATTGGCTGGGACTGGAACACCTACATAGAGTGTACAGTCACAGTCTTTGGATCAGTTCTGAAGGACGTGCCCCCAGCCCAAAGTGACTATAAGGAGTCAAAAGAATTTGCTTAGTAAAAGGGGAAAATAACAAACATTTGTATGATGAAGAAAATCTGAACACTGTCCAATTCTCTTTTATTTTATTTTAAGTTTCAGGGTTGTTTTTCATTATTTAGAATCAATTTTTATCACATAAGGGGAATGGGTCATATCTTTCTTCTGATTTTGATAGGTTTCCTCATAGATCTAATTAGGTTAAAGTGAGTGTTTATCCTAGATGGTGTCACCCGACTCTCAACTCAATGTGACCTGACTCCTTGGTTACAATCTACCTGTAGTCTTCACATCATGCCTCTGAGATAACTAATTAGGCCATAATCACATTGCATCTTAATAAAGTCAGGCTTTGAAAAGATTTAATCTTTTATCAATTCATATTTTAATAACTATTTAAAAGAGAAATATTTCTATCTTTTTCCCCTCGAGGTTACCAAAGCTAAATCAGGTAACTGCGAGTTGTTTGGTGGATTTCAATTTTAAGTAATAACAAAAGAAACAGCCAGTCAAGCATGAATAAGGTTTCTCATAAATTCACATTTTTACCTTCAAGAGATAAAAAGCTCATGCAAATGTCACTGTGAATACTAAATGCAGTTTGGGATATGTTGAAAAGTTTCAAGGATTTTTTCACACAAAAGATTTTTTGTGTGCCTCTATGTTCATTGTTTGGCATAAGTTTACTGCTCTCTTAAGTATCGGGGTAAAGCCAAGAGAAAAACAAAGAGAAAACAATAAAAGTTTAAGCTTCTAATGTGTTATTGATTGACTCAAAGAATAGTCAGTTCCCAAACAGGCCAGTGTTCCCAGATGGTTTTCAGCACGTTAAAGTGTCTACTAATCAGCTTTTCACAATCTTCCCCAAAGCTCTGTGATGGTGACTCACCTTCAGTCTGCTGAAGAACCAAAACGACTAGCTTCTATTACTCTACTTAAATGCAGGTACCCTTCAGCCATGTTTCTCATCTGAGTCCAAGAGAACAGCAACCACGCATTTACTTCTTATCTCAATTTATAGCTGCACCATTTCACTACCTACCCACTCCGTTTACCTGGACTCATAGGTAACAACTCTAACTCCACTGTCAATTTCCTAACAAAACCTCTAGCACTGGTGTGAAATATATATAGCCCTGTCCCTTGCATTCTCTGACTCTCTGCTCTCTAGGCCTTTCCCAAGGCTCAGTGCTCTCAACAACGTCTAGAGTACTACTACTGTGTATAACTTTGCTACTTACTCTAGAAAATGTGATTTCTTAAATTAATAACTAGGCAATTATTCAGGAAGGCAGAGAAATAAGAACCTCATTCCACATGTAGAATAATTACTTCTTAAGACTCTGAATATGGTATGCCTTAATGAAATGAAAATAGCAATGCTACCTTACAGGGTTAGTGTGAAATTACATTAATTAATGCTTTTAAAATATTTGGCATGATAATAATCTGGTATCCCTATTCCCTATTTAAAGTTGATATGAAAGTAATGGATAGAAAAGTATAAAAATTAAATGTCTGGTTGTTTAATGATTTGCATGATATTTCAAATCAATATCTTTAACCTAAATGCATGTGTGAATAAAGTTTTAAGAAGTAAAATAGTCCATAATGCAAAATAATAGAAAATATGAAATAACAGCGTTTTTCTGCTTTGATAATGAATTTCTTCTGTGCTTTACTAGACAAATTGCTTAGGATGTCCTTGACTATACAAAAGTGGAGCTTGCATGAACTTTTCATAATTGGCAAAAAGGAAAAAAAAAGTTACCTCAAAGGAAAAATTATAGAGGAGAAATATTCCACTTCTTACTAGAAAAACCAGCAAAGACAGGAAGTCACAAAAGACCATGATGGGAACAAAGGGTTGGGGAAGAAGGCCAAAGGGAGTGGAGATTCTAAAGTCACAAATCCTCATTATGATGACCGATTGTTCAAACAAGCTTAGGGTTCTGAGGCTTACAGACCTCTTAAGTTTCAGATGGCAAACAACAAAATGTTACTGCTAATTAGACATCCAATGAAATGTCACGGGAAAAGGTTAACTATTTTAAAGAATGTTGTGTAGTCTTATATTTAAAATGTCATTGTTATTAGTTTTGAAGTAGGGCTCTCTAACAAAACAGGAATGACATATGTTATAGATAGAGATAAGATATTTATCAAGAATATAAAAAGGATGAGAAAGTAGTGTGCAACCTTTGGTCTTTCATTGAAAACATTCACATTCATCATTTCTGTAATGTCAAAAGTCCAGGCTTATTTTGAAATATAGAGTTGATCCTAGATAGATTGAAAAATACTACCACGATAGCCACAATGTATGTATGGAGAATGTAAATACTTCCTTGCACAGCAAGGAAGAGAGTGAAAAACAGAGGCCAGTGGTGAAAGACTCAACAATAGGGACACTGTAAGTTTAGAAGAAGCTTAATAGAAACAGGAGATGTGAAGAAGGAAAAGGTATTTGGAGATCATAATTTATTTTTACCACTCACTAAAGCAAGAATAGGTGGTCAATTGTTATTTCTTTGAAAGGTGGTATTTTTGAATGGCTACTGAATAGAAGACCACATGTGGATTATCTCAGTAAAGAGTGTTGTGGAAAAGATGAGGCTGATATTTGGTATGGCTCTAGCCTTTTCCTCTCTTACCGAGGTTTCTTTCCACAATGAATGCCATAAGTGGGAAAGCATAGGAAGGGACATGATACGTACTATTCATTTCTGCACTCCAAACAACTGATAATCCATGATGAACTATTCCCTTCTAAGAAACCAACTAGATTCAAGAAATGAAGCCTGTGACTCTCAATTTGAAATCTGCCAGCCTAGTTTCTCTGACCCCGAGCTTGTATGGCATTGCATCCTGAGGACTCACAAGTCAGTTGCAAAACCAGAAGCAGCTGATGTGCTTATTCTTTCAGGAGAGCATCTAAGCTCTGAGTCACTGATGTGTGTCATCCTCTCTTATTTCCACCATGAACTTAGATGGTAGGGTCACTTTTATCTACAATGCTTAGCTAGATGAACAAAGGCCCAAGGAACATCACATAGCTTGTCCAAAAGGATGCAGCGTCCATCATAGAGAATAATACCTCCTAGTTAATTCTAAGTAGTATAGGTATTTTGCCTTGAAGTTATTCATTTCAAGCATAAACAAGTATCAAAGAACAAATGTAGCACCTTTGAATGTGTGCATTTTGTCTGTTTCAGTGTCAATCTCGAATTATTCAGGCACTTCATGTTAGAATTTATTACTATATTAACAACTGGACTTTTGTGATGACAAACTCAAGTGTGTTATACTGTTTTTTTGTTTGTTTTTGTTTTTGTCCTTCAAAGGATGAGGGGTTTACAGATATATTGGTTTGCGGAGCTTAGTTAGACATACTCACAGAAAGAAGGGAGAATGCCAAGCATGTACTTCCTTCAAAGGCATGTCTTCTCCTTATTATTAAGAGTGGAATTTCCAAGATGAGCAGTGGTGGCACATGCCTTTAATCCCAGCACTTGGGAGGCAGAAATAGGCATATCTCTGTGATTTTGAGGCCAGTCTGGTCTACAGAGCTAGTTCCATAATGGTCAAGACTGTTTCAGAGAAAAACTCTGTCTCAAAGAAAAAAAAAGAGAGAGAGAGAGAGACACAGAGAGAGAGAGACAGAGAGAGAGACAAAGTGACAGAGAGACGAAGCTCCTATTTGAGTTAGAACTAACATTTTACAATCAATAGCTAAGGTTTGTAAACCTGCTCTGTCGAATGATCCTTTTATAGATCTTGAAAATTTGTTGCTATCATTGTTAATAAAAAGTGGATTGGCCAATAGCTAGGCAGGACTTTGGGGCAGAGGGAATGCTGGGAAGAAGGGTGGATTCAGGGCTCCTAAGCAGACACAGAGAGAAGGAAAATGAACATGCTGTGTTGAAAGTAGGTACTGTTATGTGGCAGAGGGAAGATAAGAAATAAGGGTTCATTTAAAATGTAAGAATAACAAGCCTGAGCTATCAGCCAAGCATTTATAATTAATAATAAGTCTCTGAGTGGTTATTTGGGAGCAGCTGCCAAGACACAGAGAAAGTCTGCCTACACTGCTTTGTAATTTCCAACTTCCTTGTTGACCACTGCATCCTCCCATCCTCTTAAATACTGTCTATATTGTCAATGCTCATTAGATGACATAGAAAATTTTATTCAATCTATATTTAGTTATATTAATATGCCCAGGATGAATTGTTAATCTCAATTTATGGGAGAAGAAACTAGTCTCTGTGTAGATGTCGGTGTTCGCACAATCAATAAACTGATGAGTTGGCTTTTGATTACCAGCTTTCTCTGTTTTGAGTAGCTACGTGACTTTCATCACATAGCACTACCTGCACGCAGAGGAGCAGTCAATGATATGTGTAGGAGATGGAATCAGCTTTGTAACAACGAATAAGCATAGAAAGGGTTTACAAGCTCAATAAAACACTGTTTTCAGCTTTGTCCAATAAGGGGAGTTTGGAAGTAGAGACCAGTCAAGAAAATATTCAAGAGCATATTCCTGGAAGAGTTCGGAAAGGATAGAAGTCAGGAAAAATGGTAAGAATATTGATTATAGTGGTCTGAAATAAGAAATGCCACAGACATAAATAATCCTAGGATGCCTTAACCGGATGCTTCCTCTGAGTCCCAGCTTTTTTCTTTTACTGCAGATGAGAACATTCATAGCTAATTCTTTGTGGGTGGGGGTGGTTAAGCATGTAGAATCAAGCACAACAAAAGGTCTCACTGTTCCTATGTACACTAGCCCCTGTCCCACACACACCTTACACTCCCTATTATTCACAGCTCTAGTGGCTCTATAGGCATTTATAGGATCCCCCAGAACAGTCCACACCTAAGTGAGAGCAGGGCTTCTATCCATGCTGTGATCTTAAGAAAGACTGAAGAGGGACCTTCACTGTGATTCTAGCTGCATTCATGTAAACCAAACAATGGGCATTCACTCAGACAACCTGTTTATTTCACTCACAGTGACTACTGGGCAATCAGACATGATTGCACATTTGTCAGTGACCAATGTTTTCCCTCCTATCAAGGCATAATGGAAAATTCACTTTTGCTTCACTAGATGACAAAAAATTGTGAAATATTGAAATACAGTGACTTATTTCCTGGTCATTTCAGACAGCTTCTTCTGAAAATCAAGCCCACAGAAGATCCTCACCCATCAAACCGGTACGACAAATAAAGTAGGAAGGCAGACAAGCAATGGGGTGTGGTACACACCTCTAATCCCAGCACTCAGGAGGCAGAGGCAGTTTGATTTCTATTAGTGCAAGGTTAGCCTGGTCTACAGAGCAAGTTCTATGACAGCTAAGCCTACATAGGGACTCTCTATTTTGAAAAAAAAAAAAGAAAGAAAAAGAAAAAAGAAAGTGGGAAGGTTTGCTGGTTGCTTTTCCTCTGCTCCAGGAAACCCAGGTACTCCCCAGAGCCTCAGGCTATACATCTGGTATCTTTTTGGCTCTACCTTCATCCTAAAGTAAATCTAAGTTTTAGGAATAGGAACAGTGATATCTACTCAGACAAAGTCACTTGCGCAGTTGTAAAAAAATAACCCTATCTAGTTCTGCAGATTCAAATTTCCATTTGAAATCCCTTGCTTGCCAGATACTCTCATCTCTGCTAAACTCAAATTATTCATAGCCTCTTGCAGGTACAGGAAGATCCTTGCAGATCAGTTCAATACGTCTTAGTGACTTTCATAAAGCCCACATAAATAAGAACCTGGAGAGTAGAACTCTATGCAGAGGAATAGATACTCCTCAACTTCTGCCACGTGCCTGCAAAACTCAGGAGAATTCAACACATTAAAAGTCCATTTAGTTCCAATGTCTCCCCTTGCAGAACGTGGGCTATGACCCAACATCATAAGCATCATTTGATAGCTATTTATAATAGCTAAAAATGTAAACTACAGACCTTATCTAGATAGGCAATCAGGTAGCCATCAATAAGGAAAGTAGGAGAATCATCTTACTGGAGATCACTCAAGAACTTCATTCCTCAATATGACCCCTAATTGAGTTTCCAGAATATCCCAGAGCAGAGCCCATAATTATAGTACTTAAATACAGCTGTATAGTCTCTACCACCATCCTGATATCCTTTCAGTTTGCATCAGTAAAAAAGGCATGGTCACAATTATGCTGTCGCTTCACATCTATGAAAGGTAAATCCGTGTTATGTTATATCAACTCGAATAAATCTTAAAGAGTGTGTGAGTGCATGCATTTATGCCTGCCTCTACACCCCAACACCGTGTGTGTATGTGTGTGTGCCAAGTTTCTAAGTACAGAACTGGGCCGTATATGACAAATTTTGCCCTACTTAATTTAGAATGTAACCTAATTCTCAGACTCCTTGCCAAAAAAAGAATGCCTTCTCTTATAAATCTCACAAGGACTCTTAAAATGGTTTAGCCCTCAGGGACTCTGCAACATGTTTCCATTTTCATAAAGTCCACACAGCCTGAAATCACCGGGTAGTCTTCCAGATGGTGACAGATGTGGGGGGAATGGGCTCAGGTGGATGATGACAGATTCCGGTGGCAGGCTTTGTATTTCCCCTGACAGTCATTCAAATCAAGTGTAGTGTAGTTATTTATAAAAGGAAATGAGATAGGAAAATAAAAGGATTTAGAGAAGAGAAATGGGACAAAAGTGGCAGGGGTCCTTTCAACACTATATTGGAATATTTACTAAAGGAATATTTATGAAGAAATTGTTTCAGGAAAGACACTGTCCCAAGCAATTGGGATCCGGCATAGGTAACGGCACTAAGGCCACAAGGATGCTGGATTTTGTGAAGCAGGGAAACATAAACAAATGAACAAGTAAACCCGTAAGAGTAAAACTGGCTGTTAGGGTGCTTCTCTAAGATGAAAACTCTTCTGAAGCTTAAAGGAGGAGAAAACAGTACAGACTAGAGCTAGATCTCCCCAGGCCAAAAAAAAAAAAAAATAGGTAGTTCACAGTCAGAAACAGTTAGGGAGTATGGGAAAACAGCTATGGTGGAGGTAAATCAGGAAAGACTGACGGGATGTAGCCAACAAGGCCTGTGGGTACAGATAAGAGGTGGTTATTCTTCAGTGAGCAAAAGTAAATTGCAGTTGGTCTAATCCATGAGCAGTGTATTTGTAAAATGTAGAATGACAGAAGCCCAGAATCTGCACCATCACACAGTTTCATAGATGGAACTTGGGAAAGTCATGCCTTTCTCTCATCTTGTTCTTCCTTCCTCTGATGTTTCATAAATACTATAATGCAATCACTGGTTCTCAGTGTTCAAACTAATTCACAGAGCTAAATTCATCAGTGTGAGTTAGGAACAGATGCTTAATCACAGGCAATTAGTGGCCTCCTCAGTGTCAACAGCAGTGGTTTACAAACTCTGCGTTGTTGTTCTACAAATCTCACTACATGGGAAACTAGTCAGATTCCACCCAGATGATTTGAATAAGAATTCTGGAAGACAGTTTCTTGATGGTACTATCACCAGGCTGTATTAAATGGTGTTGATGCTTAGAAAGAGGCTTTTGATGACCAAGGATGGCCAAGATTAAAAACACTGATGACAACTCATACTGGAGGTTGTGGAAAAAGGGAACACTTCTGCATTGCTGGTTGGAATGCAAGTTGGTACAACCCCTTTGGATGTCAGTGTGGCGATTTCTCAGAAAATTGGGAAACAACCTTTCTCAAGACCCAGTAATACCACTTTGGAGTATATATCCAAAGGATGCTCAATCGTGCCACAAGGACATGTGCTCAACTATGTTCATAGCATCTTTGTTTGTCATAGCCAGAACCTGGAAACAATCTAAATGACCTCGAACAAAGAATGGATAAGGAAAATGTGATACATTTACACAATGGAGTACTACACAGCAGAAAAAAATAATGACATCTTGAATTTTGTAGGAAAATGGATGGAACTAGAAAACATTATTCTGAGTGAGGTAACCCAGACACAGAAAGACAATTATCACATGTACTCACTCTTAGGTGGTTTTTAAATATAAAGCAAAGTAATCCAGCTTACAAATCACAATCCTAGGGAACTTAGACAACAATGAGGACACTAAGAGATAGATCTAATCTACATGGGAAGTAGAAAAAGACAAGATCTCCTGAGTAAACTGGGATCATGGGGACCTTGGAAGAGGGTTGAAGAGAAGAGCGGAGAGGCACAGAGGGGAGCAGAGCAAAATGTAGAGCTCAATAAAAAGGAAAAAAAAAGGAAAAAAAAAGAAAGAGGCTTTTGGATGCTTTTTTCTCTGGGGTACTTGATATATCTTCTCTCAGCTGCCCATATCTTCAGAGAGAGGACCCAAGCCTGTCTCCTCTTCTGTGACCTGTACCATTTTACTATTAGCACAAACTAATGCTCACTGTTTCCAGATGTTAAACCCTTGACTGCCTCTTCTCTCCAGCTATCAGCAAGCCCTTGTGCATTTGAGCTGAATATCAACCACCCCATGCTCCCAGCAGCCCAGCCTTCCTTGTATTACTATACAAGCAGTCAACTGTTCTATATGTAAATGGTCAATATTCCTGACAAAAATATCCACAATGCACAAGAATTTGGAAGCCATAAGAGACTTTTGACTTTCTTATTGTTCTCTCTGAGAAGGGGAGACCAGCATACAAGAGCAAAAGCCATCAGTCATTGACATTTGCAGTGGTGAATACGTACTGAACCTTTAGTATGTGAAGATGACGGCATTGAATAATCTAGAGAGCTTCTCATGCTTCTCTTCATGTGGAATGCCTGGAGGGGAATGAGCTCAAAAGAAGCCTCCATTTCCTAAGAAACAGTGCAAACCGAAGGCAAAACACAGGTCATTTGCCCTCTTTAAAACAGAACTGAATTTACTGGCAGGGCTGAAAAGTTAGGGGATACATCTAAACCCCAAAGGCCTATGTAAAGAAAGCATGAGTCATATTTGGAGACTCTAAGCCCCAGGAGCACAAAATCAATAGGTATTGACCAAGGTCTTTCATTTCCATTGGGATTTGATGGTAACTTTAATTTTTCAATGAATTAAGCCAGTCTTTCCCCTGGATATAGCAGAGCAGACTTGGCAAGGTTGAGAGCCCTGTCACTGCTTTCTACTCTTCTCGTCTACACCGACTTTGAAAGTGAGGGAAGCCACTCTGGCTGGCTGCATGGAGTACTCACTTGTTATACACGGTTGCATGGAGGCAGCTGTCAATCAAGGAACACAAATTTGGTGGGACATGACCTTCTGGCCTAGTGAATCTTGCTAAATTACCTAGTTTGAGTGGGTCCCTGTGAAATAGAGACTTAGGTGATCACCCAGAATTGGGCATGGATTGTTTAAGGGGCATCAGTAAAACGTTTTGCCTTCTTTTCAGCAATACCAGCACAGCTGTGTTGGAAATGACTTTCTTTGTTTAAAACTGAGATTATTATAAAGTAATACTAACAGCAGTGTTCTCAAGTATGGTAATATATAAAGTATTACCAGCTAGCAGACACCAACCAATGGGCTCCCAGCTATCCTTCCAGCAAAGGAAAGGGAGGAGAGGGGTTGAATTCCGGGTCACTATGCAAAAATCCTTTCCAAATGTTAGAATACAGGCATGGAGTTTTCTGTATCAAGTTGAGTCTCACACGACAAGCATTTGTCTACGTAGCACTGGTCCCTAAAGCCACACTCATGTTCATACAGATTGCTATAGCAGACCCTTGGTAGAAGAGCTCACTATGGGGTGTTTGCTTTTAACTTTCTGCTCAGATGGTTTACTACTTGGATGAAGCAAAAATTGTATCTGTCATAGGACGAAATTATGATTTTTCAATTTTAAAGGAAGGGAGGTAAATACTTTCCTTATCTGTACCTTTAACTGCCTGACTCTTTGTTATCTTGGTTTCTGAGTCTTTTTAACTTCTTCCTTTACCTTTTGAGTAGGAGTCATGATGGTAAGTAGAAAATGTGAAAAACAGCCCCAAAGTGCAGTTGATTTCTTTTCTATAGACATTTTCCTTTCCATCTTTTTTAAGCTGGATAGAATGATTAAGCTTGTGTTTCTTTTAATTCCTGTTGCTTGTCTTCGATATTGGGAAATACACTCAGCTATTCTGTACCCAGAATCCCCAAGTCACTCAAGAATGATTTACCTAGATTTCTTGGTGGCAATTGAACTCTGTGATGATGCAATCAATACTCTGAACAGGCGAATATGATGCTATTAAAGGTTTTACATGCTTTGTAGGTCCACAGGCTTCGCCTTTATAAGCAGTGGAGAGGCAGGTGATGCAGAAGTCAATGAGATTATAGCCCAGGAATCAGATTCTGCAGTCATTAATGCCATCACAGCACTTTTCTCTAGGACTCTTACAAAACCAACTTGACTTCCCCCAAACCAATTTGAAACTGAATTTTTTAAGACAGTAACATTAAATGTAGGCTACACAACATTGTGGCTGCATTCTCTCTGTTATTTTTCAAAAATTTTTCAACTTTAACTTCAAAACACATTGTTTAAATTTAAAGTAGCATGAATATATTTAGCTCCCTGAAATTTACATAGGTTGTTTTTGAAGACAGGGCATTTAGAGAAATACTTAAGATCAAAAAAGGCTTATCCAGGAGGGCTGGTGGCCTTATGAAGAAGCATACTAGAAGAATTCAACCCGTATTTATCTGTCTGTCTATCTGTCTATCTATCATCTATCTATCTATCTATCATCTATCTATCTATCTATCTATCTGTCTATCTATCATCTCTTCTACTTTCCATCTACATAAAGGTGGAGCCACGTGAGGACACAGAGAGAAGGTGGATATTCTGAAAGCCAAGATCATCCCTCTCGAGAACCTGACCAAGTTGACGTCTTGTCCTCCAATTCCTAGCCTTTAGAGTTGGGAAAAGGTAAACTTGCCATCAGGGCATGCTATTCCTCACTTCATATGTATCACTTTATAGGAGTCCAGGTCTACCAAAAGGAGTCCTGGAAAATTATATATATGTAATATAATTGTTAGATGTTCTAGTTGTATTACTTCAAAGTCCCTCTTTTAAAAACCTATAATTGCTGGTAAGTTAATATTCTATAAAAATAATATAACATGGAAATGATTACATATACATAGTTCTTGTCAGATGACCTCCTTCATAACAAGAAACAGCAGTGCGGTTACCTATTACCTTTTCCTGTACCCCGACACTGAAATAACTATTATAAATAGGCATTTTAGGCTTCTTTTTGAAAAGTATAATAGTATTCACTTTCTTTTCTTTTTGAGATATAATAAACTTATATCATTTCTCATTTTCCTAATCCAAACCCATTCATATGCACCGCTTGTTATCTTACAGATTCATGGCCTCTTTTTTCATAAATTGAGGAGACATGCAAATATACATATATGCATATACATATATACATGTAAACACATATTCCTAAATATGCTCAGTATACATAAGATTGCTTCTATGTATATTTTTAAGGCTGACCATTTGGCATTGGACAATGAATTGGTGTTCTCTTTCCCTGAGAAGACTGTTTTTCCTTCTCTTATCATTCTCTAGTCGCCTGTAGTTTTCATGTAGGGTTGAGGCCTAGTAGGCTTTCCTCTGTCTACTTTGAAATGTCTATATTCGTCCTTATTCAGCTCATGTTTAGGCAGTCATGCTGGTGAGACTTTATGGGTAGACCTTCCAATGTTACTAGGAGACAAAGGCTCACAGAAAACTTCTTAAAGGTATTACGTTTTAGTAAAGTTGAGACCAGACTAGAACTTTATATCATAGCCATTTGAACATTGGGCTTGTATTCCTCTATTTTTGTAATATTATGATTTTCCTCTTTCCTGGGGAGAAGAACAAGATGCTGGAAGGAAAATAAAATCTGGACTCATTTATGTAGCTGACAAGAATACAACAGTTTTCAAAATCTGTTTGAAATTGATTCATTTTTCTCTAAGCTATAGATTAGATTTGTTGAAGATCAAACTTGGCTCTTCTTTAGTGTGACAATAATCATATACTATGGCAATATTTCTCTCCCTTATGATTATTATATCATAGATATATAACAAAATTAGATCTTATGCATTTCCTTTCACTGCTTAAAATGTGTTTGTAACACTTAGATTTTCAGTAACAACAAGTTTATCTCTCAGGAATCTTTTATAGGTGCATAAGTCCTACCTATGTGGGTAACGACTCCCCATCAAAAGTTTCAGTGCTTAATGATACCAGAAAAAAATGATATTTCAAAAGATAAATGGGAAAGAATTGAATTTTAGGACCAATGCTGTTCCCCAGGTGACAAGAATGATATTTAAGGGCACAAAAATATGCATTTCTACTCCCTACTCTTTGTTTAATCAGCAAGCGAAGTTAATCACCCTTTCCTCCTGTACCACCCATTCTAAGCAGATCAATGTTTTCCCATAGGAGACCCATAAGACTTGTTTACAGTCCGTGCCTGAACTTTAACCTCTCATTGTTGTCTGCTTGTTACACATGATGAACAGAGACTCATAAGAAG
>JAQHUG010000017.1:7687110-7741727 GCA_028555095.1 Dicrostonyx torquatus | reverse complement strand
TCTCTTGCAAATCTTAAAATGACTCCTGTTAATGTAGATATCTTATTCCCTTCTCCAATATCCACCCTTCCTCGATCTCCACCCTCCCACAACCCCAGGCTCTTTCCGGTTCTTCCTTTCTCCCTTCTACCCCCACCCTTTCTCTTACCCCCTCCCCCAATCCCTACCTCCACCCCCATCCCACTACAAGATGCTCTACATCCTGTATAGTGCAGTGTATCTCCCTCCAGTGAGCAATGACCTCAACTTACTCAGACACAGATATGTTTTACTGATGCTGTCTACTGCTGCAAGGAACTGAGAGATAGAAAGCATGCTCCATACATGTACCTTCACCACCCAGTAAAGGCTGTAGTTCTTCTCTGGGTAATGGGATGGGGAATAAGATTTGAAAATAAGTAAAATGGAATCAGTCCCGAGGAAAATCCACCTGAAGCACTTTGCCAATTCTAGAGAAGGCACCTGGTGTTTTACTAGAGCCACAGACTGACAGTTCATGCCAATGTGACTTTTGAAAGACAGCTTAGGAAGCTGCCTTCACTAAAAACTTATAACTGATGTCAATAGCCTTAGCATCAGTCTCTACCACCTGTTAAAGTTTTCGATCTTTTAACTCCTGAGTTTCAAATATCACCAACTTCTTTCAGGAATCCCCTGGCTCTAAAATCTAGAAACCAGAACAGGAAAGGATGATTCTTGTAAATTTTCTAGAAAGCTTTACTTTTTTTCCATCTTGCATAAGTTATTCATGAGCCATTTGGACTCCAAGCAATTTGGAAGCTCCTTAAGGACATGAAAATATCCCACTGTCTTCAAGTCCCCTCCACACAGTAGGTGCTTCATGCATTTATGATAAATGGCATCTATAAATCTAAAATGCTTTCCCAGTTACAGACTGGATGGGCTGCTTTCCCATGCAAACCAAAGTCCAGCTGAGTCAGGCATCTGCAGCTCACAGTTAGACATTTCAGCTTAAATTAAGTCCTAGGGTCATAGGTTTCAACGCACCACAGTGTTTGGTATGAGAGGAATTTTGCTATGAAATCAGAAAAATAAATCATCAAAACTGTAATCAGGTAATAAAAAATTGTAAGGCTGCCGTGGACACTTAAAAATGTCATTGCAGATCTTGGATTTCTCTCTTAGTGCATGAAGCAAATTATACTCATTCTATTGGTGTGTGTGTGTGTGTGTGTGTGTGTGTGTGTGTGTGTGTGTGTGCTAAACATCATGGATGATCAAAACCAAAGAGAAATAAAGCTGTGTCTACTCTTCACACTTTCTTCTTGTTGTTCCAGGAACCCCATATGCTCCCTGTGCTTCCAAGCAGTGTTGTCTCACCCATTGCCTTTATATAGTACTTGCATAAGCACCTTTCTTGCATATAAATTTGATATGTTTCTATTTATCAATAACAAGACAGCTTAAAGGAACCTCTGTCTTGTCTACCTCTGAATGTTTCTAAATTTTCCATTTGGTTTTATTGCAATCTTCATGGAATAGCTTGCTTGGGTAGGTTTGTGCTGATATATATTAAACTAAGAGTTTATTAAGGCAAATAGGCATCTTCTATTTATCTTAATCTCCTGAGATTTAACAGAATACATACTTCAGAAAATAGAAAAATATTTAATAATACCATTGCTGAGATACATATCTCCAAATATGAGTCATTATTGAAGCTAATTGAAGCATGTAAGGTGGATTATACTGAGGACAACAACTGAAGACCCTGAAAGATGGATAGATCCTTTTATCTTCCAGAATTTTTCAGTCCCTCCACAATGGAACTTCTATATCAAGAACTATAAACTGTGCCTTCCACATTCCTTCCTTCCTTCCTTTCTTTCTTTTTTGTTTTTTTGAGACAGGTTTTCACTGTAGTTGTTAGAGCCTGTCCTGGAACTAGCTCTTGTAAACCAGGCTGGCTCGAATTCACAGAGATCCGCCTGTCTCTGCCTTCCTAGTGCTGGGATTAAAGGTGTGCGCCACTACCGCCCGCATCTTCCACATTTCTTACCTTATAAGTAGGATATTTAAAACCATGGTTTTTTTTTTTGAAATGAAAGAAGTGCTGTTTTAGAACAGCTTCAGGCTTCAGATATTGTATTCATTAGGAACTTTTGCTGAAATTGTAAATTGACAGCTAACAATGAGTATTTTGTTGTCAAGAAAATTATATGGTCTTTTATCTTTTATGTGTGAATTATAAATTGTTTAGCTAGTTTCTCTGTTTTGAACAGCCTTTTACCTACCCTCTGGAAATCTATGTGAAACATTTGTTATCCTTAATTATTTCTTCAAAGTTGAAGCATGAGAGTCAATGGTTCTTAGGTGTTAGGGAATAAGTATAACTGGAACCAATGCTAGGTGGCCTTATCAGCCATAGCTCTATGTGGTATAAACATTCCCTTCCTGTAGCCATGTAAGCCACCTAGTGTTAGGTTTAAGAATCCAGTTTTAGTTCTTTCTTCCAACTGGAATTCTCTCCTCTCATTCTCCCAGTTGGGAAATTGTTCTTCCACTTCTAGGTGCTGTACAGTAGTTTTTTTTTTTTTCTAAGAAACCTCCCACATACCTCTTTTTAAAAAAAGATTTCTCAACTTAATGTTGCCTTCAATGAACATTGCTTAAGTTTATGCTTAAAATTAGTGTCTTTTATCTTCTTTGAAAATGGTTTCTGTTACTAGACTGTGAAGTCTCTGAGGAACTCCTCCATTAATGTCCATTTTCAGCATTTCATCATATCAATTCAAAACCAAGCAGAGGACATTCAACATTTATATTAAGAATGCGATATGATTTTGATGGCATTCTATAAGTATGCAATGACAACAATCTTCTCTATTTCTGTTCTTAATTAGTGACTTGTAAAACATCAATAATTATATTAATACTCCATTATTCATTTTGTATTACTGTTATTATTATTTTATATGTATAGGTGCTTTGCATAGAAGTATGCATGTGTACCACTTGCATGCCAGATGCCCTGGGAGGTTAGAAGAAGGTGTTAGAGTTTCAGACAGCTGTGAGCTATGAGATGCATGTTGGAAATCAAACCTTGGTCGCCTGAAAGAGTTGTTGGTGCTCCTATCCACCATGACATCTCTTCAAACCCCATCACACATTTTAAGTTTTTTGTTTGTTTGTTTTGACCAAACCACTGATTTCTAAATATTGCATTTGAATTGTGGGATTTTAATTTAAATTTGTCAAAACTGGAAAACTATTTTAAAAATGAAGAACAATGTCTCTAACCATCTGTTTTTATTGCTGACTCTTCCAGATTAGGCATATGAGGAACCTAATTGATTATTGATGTTGCAACCTCAGCCAAACAGTTTGCAATCTATACTGTTATAACCAGTGTCTTTTTGTTTATTTGGTTGGTAGAACAGATTGGCCTTGAACTCCCAGATATCTGCCTGCATTTGCCCTCTGAGTGCTGAGGTTAACAGCTATCATATCTGGCTCTGGTCTGTAGTGTTTATAGAAAGCCTCAGCTACACCTATCATATCCTGTCCATGTCTTATCATCAATCGACTCTACATGGATTTCCCATTCAATATCATTGGATATAAGTCAATGATGATTAAAATTCAATGCAGAATTTAGAAAGATGCTAAGAAGACTACTTGGTTTGTTGTTCTAATCTATAATGAGGTTCACTAGTCTTAGCATGCTTAGATCCCATGCTTAGGTTGAGGTTCAAGCCTTGCATAAATCAGTTGGCTATTGTATGATCTTATTTTCCGTGAGTATATTTCTTCTTGATACTTTACTAGGTTTTAGGAGTCAATTCTAGACAAGAGAAATCTCCCCATATATGTTTATATCTATTCTCTTTACACATGTTGGAGCAGTCAGTGACAAAACAGAAGGCTGTGGTAAGAAAAGCATTGCATAGCATCAGTAGTAATGGACTTGGGGCTTCTCTCAGATCCCAGGTGGTTTGTTCTTTGATAACTCATATACCTTCATTTATTATCTATATAAACTGAGAGCTGGATTGAATCAGCATTATTTAAAATGTGTTACAGATCAAAGCAATCTCTTCCTACCAAATAACTATGACTCTTGTGTTATATATGGTGTCATTGTACATAATTAATACTTGTTCATTGAACACAGATTGAACACAAATTTATCTCAGATTATTGTACATTGTATACAGTCTTTATAAATGTGTTGGTATATCTGTATTTTAGTGGACATATAGAGACTTAAGCCCATGTATAACAATAACTTGGATATCCTCCTCAAGGCTTCATTTCAAATCAACTCCAAAATTCATTGACTCTGTTAGGGAGGAGTTAGGTTTACAATTCTATCACCACACATTTGAAGCTCAACCTTGAAGTGCCAATCCCAACACTTAGTTTAATTTATTTAAAACTGAAAATCTAGTCATTGTCATGGGTCTGTAGACATTAAATACTTAATGTCTTACAGTGTTGGAAAAGCTAATATGACTCAATTATCTTCATGGTAGTTCTCGACCAGTACCCAGCACTAAAGTAAGACCTCTTGATCACAATACACTAACGCTTAGAGCACCGCACCCAGAAAACAAACACTACTAGGTGACTAACCTGAGGTCAATGCACACTACTGTGATTGTAGAAATTTAAATTATTTTATTGTATTTATATAAACACCATGTGAACTCATTGAGGTAGACTCTCAAGAAAATTATCAAACTATTGTTGAGCTTATTTAGAAGTTTACTTATGTATTTTTTTTAATTAAGAGTTAAATGGAATTACTGTGTATAAGTAAGGAACAAATCAATGTCTTGGGTCTTATTTAGTTACAATACCCTTTTTGTAATATATAAGCAGAACTTGTCATATATTGAGAATACTTTAAAAATGTGAAAATTACTTGAGAACTTTTCAGGATTTCTTAAAAACCTTATACATTCTTAAACCTATTCTGTAACTGTTATAACATACTGATAAATATTACCATATTGTGAGAAACAAGACATATCAGAAGTAACTGGAGATGATGTCCTCTCAGCTATCATTTCCAATTTACCATATTGTGAGAAACAACACATGTACCAGAAGTAACTGGAGATGATGTCTTCTTAGCTATCACAACCTTGAAGTTAGAATGATTATGGTAAGTGTGGAGTGTTAAATATTTCCTCGTCCCTCATCATATACTATGTGAGAGGCAAATGCTCATAGCTTAGCATTCATGTAACTAAAAGGAATATAAGTAAGGACCCCAGAATCTGAATTTTTCAGTTGAGAAATAAAAATGAGAACTTGTATACACAATTGGCATCAGGTGACTTATGTTACGAACTTCCAAAGCATGTTATTTCAGTAGACCATTATCTCGTATTTTTCTACGTGCATACATGTGTGCTTGCATAATTGTACATATATGTAGAGATGTACATATATATATATATATATACATATATACATGGATGTATATTCAAATAGTTAAAGCTAAGTTTATCAACTTTTTTCTTTAAATACTCATTATTTCAATAATAAAATTGATTTTGGGGCAGTAAAGATGAGACTTTTACTAGACAGATATAAGATCAGAAACATCCGTGATCGGTGCTGTCCTTGTGTGCACAGGTTCCCTAGTCAGAAGGCAAATGATTAAAGCTCATTGGAGATTATAACTGAAACTCTTGCAAATTAAGCGTTCGAAGCACAATTTTGCCGAACACCCATTAACAGCGTTTTACACCATTTCATATCATAATCAGCAGCCCAGCTCTACCTCAGCAACTCCTAACTGATGACACACACACAGAATTTCCCTCACCACTCGAGATTTTTCCAGAGGTAGGCATCACCAAAGACCTCAAGGTGTGGTAGCCGAAATGAACTTGACAACCAAGAGCACATATTCAGGATGACATATTTAACCCACAAATCACCCTAAACCCAAATAATTGGTATCAAATAGAAAGCGAAGGCTGCAAAACCCTTCCCCCCCCAGTTTCAACTGTCCAGGTAAACAAAACCCTTCCCTCCCAGTTTCAAATGTCCAGGTAAACAAAACCCTTCCCTCCCAGTTTCAAATGTCCAGGTAAACAAAACCCTTCCCCCCCAGTTTCAACTGTCCAGGTAAACAAAAATGAACTGCTTAGGTGCTGGGCTCCTCTCTATGTCAAGCATGCATATGCTAAAACTTTTGCTTTGAGCATTAAGCCTTTGCAACTTCTGCAGCATCTGTATCCAGTTCCGAACCAGACCTGACCAAGAGCACAGACTGGGAGCAACCACTTTACCTTCTGAAAAATCAATCAGTCCCAGCAAATGAAGCAGCTTCAGAGATGCACATATAATCACAACAATACCCACTGTTTGCAGTCCTTCCGACTCCCACTCTAGAGTCAGCATCCTCTAAGCTCTCAGAGCATCCCAGCCTCCGGACCCCTTTGGAGTGGAGGGAGTTAATTAGAGAATCCGAGCAATGCTGGCTTGGAACAAAGACTTGAAAGGGGGGAAAGTGAGCAGCGGCTTCTCACAGATGCACAGTGCCAAGCAGGCGGCCCCCCGGGGTGAGGACAGACCTGGGCTAAAGTCCAGCCTCTCATGCTGATGCTCGCATTTGCTTGTAGGGGCTCAGTTCAGCCACAGCGCGTCCAGGCTCCTGACCCTGCCCTGCAGCAGGCAGGTGGGTGTTCTGAGTTCAGAGCTGAGAGAGAAACATCTGTTGGAGAACCTAGACTTTGCAGGGTCCGTGGAGAAGGGATACTCCCAATGAACTTGCTCCTGAGAGCTAGTGCTCCAAGCACTGATGATGCCAGGCTGGGCAAAGCTGTGTGAGCTAGTTTGCTGCTTGGGAAGCACAAGTGTCCCTTTTCTGCTACAATCGCTGCTGCTTTTGATTCCCAGAGCTTCCTCTGGGAGAAAGCTCAGCCTGCTCTCTGGATGGAGGGGGTAGAGGGGCAGTTCTAGTGAGTGGTTGGTGCCAAAGTACCTGTGACTGCTTTCATTTTTTTGTGTGTGTGTGTGTGTGGAGAAAAGTATAATATGGAAACAATCCAACGAGTATGTACGTAGTCAAGATCAAACAAGCCATGCTCTCTATTCTGCCTCTCTCCAGCTGTTCTGGTCCCTAAGCACACCATAGCAATAACCACTGAGTCCTCAGGATTGCACAAAGGCAGGGATGGAGGGCAGGGCAGAGCAGACGACTCAAATTCAGTAACTAATTCTTGGAGGGTAGGCACCATTCTAAAAACCTAGCTCCAGTCTATGTTAGGCAAAGTTTCACAAACTTCCTTGATGATAAAACAAAACAAAACAAAACAAAACAAAAAACCCCCAACAAAACAGTGCTTGTTTAAAAGAAAAAAAAGTCCCTTTTTTAAGAGCCTGCTTCAGAATACATGAGAGTGTGCTTTGACTCAGGTGATTCTAATCAACAGGAAATCTTGGTCTATCCTTAACCCAAGGATCTCATCACTATCCTGTCTCTAAGCCAAGAAGAAACCTCAAAGGAATATCCACGAGTAATGGCTGGTGGCATTGCAAGGAGAATCAAGACAGACACTGTGGACCCCTATAGCTCACTGAGATCCATAAAGGCTTCCCAGCCATATTTCAAACCCTCAAGGGACTTACTCTGTGCTCCTATGTTTTGTGAGCTTCCACAAGAAACACAACTTGTTTGAGAACATCTTACATTCCTGAATTTGGTACCATAATATTTTAATTAAATTTCTCATTTTAAAGGGGATTGTAGAAAGTAAATCTGGCTCTAATAACAGTTAACATTTACTAAGTATTTACGATGGCCACAATTGTATTACCCCATGATTCACTAATTTGTCTGTAATCTCATTAACAACACTTGGAGAAGCTGGGATTTTAACATAGATATCATAGGTGTTAGGTCTTCCACCTTTGCCCTCCCGACTCCATTCATCTGAATCATGGTCAACAGTACTTTAGGGGCTCCAGCAAGGGGCGGTGAGGTTGAAAATTGGCAAAAGCTTTTAGAGAAGTGAAAAGCTACTTGAAGGGCATGTGGCCACATCAGTGGACCAGCCAGAGAAAGAGTAGACTTTCACTTTCATGACACTGACCCAGTGTGATCCTTTAATCTCACAAAAGTGATGATTATTGAAACATAAAATTGACTATTTTCTTATCTTTAGCTGCCGCTTCAGGTTGATATTTCACCAATGACAATACCTGATCAGTTTCATTTCGTTGTAACTTAAAATGTTTTTCTGCCTTCATTTGCACTAAACCAGTCGAGATGTGTGTGCAGCAATGCATTTCCATACTCTTTACACCATATAAATACATAACTAAATGAAGAACAGTTGAAAAAATGTTTTTAAAATAATATTAGCTGTCAATCTTGCCTATTCTAATTCTTCAGAAATATAAACAAGATTATGCTTACATATAACCTCATTAAATTTAAAACAATAATTTATAGTGTAGAGAATGGCCAGTTTAGCATACACCACTTTGTTAAAATGATTATTTTGAACTGAAAGTAGCTAAGATATAGAAGATATAGGTGACTTTCACTTTCTGTCTAATGACAAGGGATAAATACATAAATTCCTCTTTGGTAGGTACTCTCCTACTGTGGAGCGCTGAGCTGAGGTTATACAGCTTTTAATTTTCATCATGTATTTTACTTTCCATGGTTTATCACCCCTAATAGAACAAACACTCTTCTTTCTGACATTTCTTCACAATCACTCTTTGTAGAAACGACATATAATCTGCAAGGTCTAACTCTTAAAATTCTCTGTGAATTGCAGTGTTGTCGCATGTACTTTTAATCCCTGCACTTGAAGTTTGGAGGCAGAGGCAGCCTGGTCTACAGAGAAAGTTCCAGACACTGAGGGTTGCATAGAAAAACCTTGTGTTGAAAAAGACCAAAACCCAAATAAACAAAGATTATGTCCAAATGTCGAAGTATCCCATATATATACACACTCCATTTGTTAATAAACTCTTTCGTTTTACCCTGTTAATTTGTCTTGTTGCTCTAATTTGCAGGTCCAGCTAATAAACATAATGGAGATGGAGAAAAAATGTCTTTACCTACACACACATACACACATGCCATTTGAAGTTAATTATTACTAAAAATACAGATGCTGAAGTTGTCGGGGTGACTAAGAGGTTAAGAGCACTTGCTGCTTCTGCTGGTGACCTGGATTCAGTTCCCACAAACCATGACATGTCACAACTCTGTACCTTCAGTTTCAGGGGATCCCACACGCTCTTCTGGACTGTTTTGGCACCATCTACGCATCTTACACATACATACATGAAAGAAACTATCAGACCCATAAAATAAAGAAATCTTAAAAAAATGAAGATGCACACAAAGAAGGCAAAATCTACTTCTTGGAGACCCAAGGGCTAAGGTAGAAAACATTTAAATCCTGTCTGCTTTAGTGCAGGTAAAACTAAAATGACACATAAAGAACTTAAACAGATATGAAGAAAAAATGTCACCAGTGTGTCTGGCATCTCAGGGGTGGTTCCATTGAAGCAAAGGGCTAACACAGGTCTTCATAAATGAGCTTGAGAGTATAAAGTCTTTCCTTCAGGATAAAGCATGTCCAAAAACTGTTGATTAACTGAGCAGTTGTTAGAAGAGAATCTTATAGAGAAAGTAACAGGGCAATGTCAGCATGTGACCTTTTGGTCTCTTCTAATTGGAAGATTTTTTTTTTCACCGCAATAATGGAAATTGTTCATCCTCAGACATCCTCTATTCTACCAACGTTAGTTCTCTGCTCTGAGATATTGAATGCTCCTATGTCTTGAAATTCCTAGTTTACACTGAGAAACTCCTGTTTTGGTTTCCATGGGAATTATCTGGCCAAACTGGACTCACGCTCTTTCACTTAGCTCAGGGATTAGTCTGAAAGGTTGGTAAATGTGTCTTCAATGGATTTTTTTAAACAAAATAGGCATATGGATGTCCATTAAACAATTAAGTAACACAACCTTCTGATCCAAGTGCTCTCTTGAATCCATAAAGCTGATCACATATTAAGATAGTGAGTTGAGGGGAAACTCCCTTGCATCGTAAGACACTTGTAACAATTACACAATGTATTATTATAATTGTTCCTAGGTGTCTTATGATGAGAGCATGTACATTATGTAATAATCATGAAAGCAAATTACCTGGCTCTTAAGAGATGCAATAAATAAACTTTCATTAGTAAATTAATTTTGGTAACATGCAACTTACCTCCTCTCTCCTTTCCTCTTATTGTATTTTTGTTCTTCCTTTCCCCTCCCTTAGTTCCCTGCCCCTTCCTCCCCTTCCTGCCTCCTTTCTCACTTAAACTGCACGATTCAGGCTTGTTATTCTTTTCCAGTGTGCAATTTCTTGTCTCTTTTCACATCCCTTGACATGTTCCCTCTCTGTAAAAACTGTTACATATCACCTTGCTGGTTTCACTTTGGACAGAGATTCTCCATGATAATAATGATTACTGTTTGGTAATTATAACTAATATAAGAAAAACTCTGGGTCTCTCCCCACTAATTGGTATACAGTGTACTCTGTGCATTATACAGAGTCTCTACGAACTACTATACTGTCCCAGAGATAAATAATATAATAATATGAACACTTATACTTGAAGATATTGAGACACAAAAGCTTAAGTAATTATTACAAAACTCAGTGCCAGATATGGAAAAACTAAGGCCTGGTCTCGGGATTCCTCACACAAATGCAATATTTGGGTTATATATTAACATCGTCTTTCTTAATTTTTTTAAAAATAAGTCATGATCCCATTGCACAATGACAAACAAGTTTTAACATGTCATTGATCTTCAAAATATAAGTTGTCCCTAATGCCATTCTGAAATGTAAATGTTTAGTCTGTCAGCAAGGTTAAATGAAATATAAGGAAGAAACAGGAAAAGGCTCCGATGGGAGAGGCAAACCAGAAAGGGGGAAGGGAGACCTGTAAGAGAAGAAAGCCAATCCTATGGCTGAATCTTTAGTCACTGAAGAACCTGAAAGCAAATGGGGTTTGCCCTGGGATTAAGCAATCCACAGGTCACCCGGCTGTAGACTAAAGCAGGAGTAAGGAGGGACTACATAAAAGGCCACAGGCAGAAAATTATTTCTCTTGTTTCACTTTCTTGTTCCAGGCATTGCTAGAGTCCTTGGAGCAACAGACAGGGAGAACCTGTTCAGTTTGGCTTTCTCAGCAGCTGCTTCACTGGCCTTTGGGAAAGAGCACAGACATTTAAAACCAGAGCTGGATGCATCTCCCTGGACACTGGACTAGCCCATGCTGGACACTGTGAGAGCCATGCTGGGTTTAATGCTAGCTCCTCTGTCTGAGCTTACCCGGAAGCACATTCCCAGTCACAGAGACCTGGCTGCCTGGACTCATCACACCCATGCCATCCACTTTATTTTCTCAGCTCTTATGTACACGATGCTCAGAGCCTGGAGAGTATTCTTCACACTGCATTACCTCATTCCTTACGCTGGACCAGGGCTTTGGGAAATGGAACCCAGCAAGTTTAGCCTTAAATTTTGTTCTAAATCTGCAGAGATAATGAGCAACGTTCTCGGTCATACTTCATTTTATAGATTTTTAGGGACTTTGCAGAGTATTTTGCAACATCCTTAAAATTCTTTTCGCAAAATGCTTCCAGATCCTCCTGATTTCCATGTCATCTTCCCCAATTTCCTTCTCTTCCTACCTTTCCTCTGACTTCTCCATTCGTAGTGAGCACACAAGCATGTGGACAGAAAGACTTGGTTGTCACTGAGATCATTTTCCTGTGATGTTGTGTCAGAATGGATGAAACCCATGAGTCATGTCCTCTCTCTCAGAGCAGAGAGATGCCCACTTTCTCCGTTCATTTTGAACTGAGCACCCAAGAGAGTGGATGTTTAGGGAAGGTCCACTGGGATGCAAGAAGGGGGCCATGGTCATGGTTGGCACTGATTCTCTTAGTGTACAGAAGAATGAAATTCTAGAGAGAAGATCAGAGAAATTATCCCCAAAATAAGGCCTGTGAGGTGGTCCCGAAGGATAGACTAATATTACTTGTTTCTGCATTACTGCTTTTGAATGTTGACTGTTGCAATTCAGAAACATCAATGGATGAATAACTTCTCGGTTCCATTGTGAAGAAGCAATCAGTGACACTGGAGCTACCTATGAATACATACTTTTGAGGAAATGGACCAAATCTTAACTTTAAAATATAAATACTTATTTTTATTTTACATCTATTGAGTATTTTACTGCTGTGGAAAATGCTTTGTACATTGGAAAGATTTGCCACTCATATTGGTTTAATAAAATGCTGATTGAACAGTAGACAGGCATGAAGTATAGGTGGGACATTCATATTGGGACTTCTGGAAAGAAAAAAGACATAGATGCAAGTCACCAACCAGACGCAGAGGGAGCAAGATGAGAATGCCTCACTCAGAAAAGGTACCAAGCCACATAGCTAAACATAGATAAGACTTATGAGTTACTACGTAATAATTAGCCTGAGCTAATAGGTCAAGCAGTTTATGATTCACATAAGTCTCTGTGTGTTTCTTTGGACTGAACGGCTATGGGCCGGGAGGGACAGAAACTTCTGTCTACATTTTGTCTTCATGTATGTCTTTGCATTACATGCATTCAATGCCTGCAGAGACCAGCAGAGGATGTTGGATACTCTGAAATTAGAGTTACAGATGTTTGTTAGCTGCCATGTGCATTCTGGGAATTGAACCTGTGTTCTCTGGAAGATCTGTCAGTGTACTTAATTCACCATTCATCCATGACTTACAAAGTCTTAATTTTGAAATAGACAAGCAAAGAAAGAAATATGCCTAACCCTCAGCTTCAAATGCAGAGGCTGGGGTGGTGGAAAGGGTCTCTCTCTTCTAGAAAGATCTTCATGACATATCTTCTCAAACTTGGCATCACAGCTGATCTCTCTCAGGTTGCTTATTTTCTGTGAGTGAAATTTTGACTGTAATGCTACAAACAGATAATGCTATATCAATTTTTTATTGCTTCTATGACAAGTTTCAAATTTTGTTACTTAAAACAACACAGGTTCATTATCTTAAATTCTCAAACCAGACTCTCAGCTGGCTAAAATTCCAGTGAAGGTGGCCTCTATTCCTTGAGCAAGATTAAAGGAAGCATCTGCTGTCTTTCTTTCTCTTGTTTCCAAAGGCTGCTGCCTGTCTTGGATTTTGGTGACCTTTCTGGTCAATGCCTGTGATTGTCTTGAGTCTTTTCTACCTTACATCATCACTCAGACATAAACTTTTCTGCATTCCTAGTCACTATATTCCTTTATTAATCAGGTCTACTGAATAGTAAAGAACATAGTACTTCCTTCAGATCACCTGACTGACAATTTTAATTTCACCTGCAAACCTAAGAGCCCTTTACCGTATGACCTAAAACATCTCTTAGTTCGGGAAACTGAGATATTATGGAGAACTATTATTCTGATGACCATACAAAGAGTGGTAAACCCAAAATTATTTTGACAAGAAGTATTTTATTAAGAAAGAAGATATTCTGAAGTACAACCCACATATATTGACTCAACTACATTAGAATAGGAAAGCTTATTGGGATAACGGTGCTTGAAAGTGAGTGGGTATGTGCATGTGTGTGTGTTCGTTCATACATGTGTGTGCACATGAAGGTGTAGTATAGAAAATAATTGTCTCCTAGAGGGAATATGAGCTTTAATTAGCCATACTATCTCTGAACTTTCGATATGTACACTTTAAGTTACTAGGAAAGGAACACTCAACTATGTAGAAAGTATACAAATCATTTTACAATCAGAAAAATAGCCTATTCTCATGTTAGTGGTCCGATATAACTGGAGAAAAGTCCAGAAGTCCCCTGAGCTATGCATATGCATGGAATGACAAGATTCCTCCTTTTGCTTTGTCCAAGAGGATCAAAGTTTTTAGTGGAGGCACAGTTATTTCTTTTTCTTTAAAGATTTATTTATTTATACATACAGTATCCTGCCTGTAGGCCAAAAGAGGGCACCAGATCTAATTATAGGTGGTTGGGAATTGAACTTAGGACCTCTGGAAGAGCAGTCAGTGCTCTTAACTGCTGAGCCATCTCTCCAGCCTGCAGCAGTTATTTCTTAGATGGAGAAAGAGCTCTCTCACATAAGACCCCAGTTAACTGTCTCAGACATCGTCGAGTGAATAAAACTAGAACTGAACTAAGCTCTTCAGCTACAGGGGTCTTAAGTTCAAGCTAAAACCTGCAGTGCAGAGAGTAGTACAGATGCTTAGTTGGTAAGATTATTTGTGTTTGCAGACAGCAGGACCCGTGTCTGAAACCCAACAACTACATAAAGGTTTCCAGGCACATGAGTAAAAATTGGTAACTTGTTGACCAGTTAACATGGCTTAAACTGAGAGCTTCTTGTATGGTGAGAGACTCTGTTTCATAGGAATAGAGTTACAAAGGACAACTTGTGTCTTCCTCTGCTGTCATAATGGATGTGCATCATGGACATGCATATAACCCTACACACACACGGACACACACTTACACACACACACACACACACACAAACATATGCATGCCTGTTCATACACATGCATGCCACATTTATCTGAGTGTGAGACAGCCCCAAGCCTAGACTTTTCTAATGGTCAGAGAACCCTCCTTAAAGACAGGATGCTTTGTCCTAAGAATAGCACCTTTAAATGTGCTGATTTCTGGAACAGTTCAGTTAAAAATCAGGTTTAACTCTGCCAACATCTACATGTATCAATGCTATTAAGGTAGCTTTGCCTGTATTTGTACTTTTACAGGCTTTGTCTCATTGTGTCCTATAGCAGACTATTTTAAAAATGAGAACATTGCAGCTATGAAGGTTTGTGTTATTCAGGTCAACAACAGCAGAAAAACTGGGTTTAACAAGCAGGAATCCTGGCTCCCTCTCCGTGTATCATTTTTTTCTTCTCCTCTTGCTGTGTATAAGGGGCTTTTTCTCTTGTTGGTTGCTGTGTTGCTTTATGCTAGTGACATGGGACTGCAGAAGCTCCTGACTCACCGCTTTATCGGGCCAACTGATGAACTGGTGCTGTTAAAGCATTCAGGCAGAGCAGAGGGCACAATAAGTCCTCTACTTGTCACAACAACAAGACCTTTTTCCAGTACCCAGATTGGAACTCTTTCTCTTGTGCCCATTTTTACAAACCAGGAAGCTCAGAATGGTTAAGATACAGATCACAAACTGGGAAGTGGCAGAACAAGCTAGGAACCTGCTTTTACAAAAAGAACCTATTCTCAGAGCCCAAGTCAGAGTCACAGTGGGTCATCACCCTGAAACCTCTCTTGGACCCTCTGCCCTCATCCTCCTATCAAGGTAGAGCCTACCAACTGCAGCTGTGTTGTTGGTCAGTCTCTGCAGAGAGCTCTTCAGGTTCCAGGTGGCGGGACTGAGGAATAACCCACTTCTCTAAGGCCTCTTCCTTCACTGACTTTTTACCTTCACTCATTTCTCAGCACAACCCACACTTATTTTGTTCCATGTGTAAGACATGCAAGAGCTGTGAGAAATAAAATAATAGCATAAAGCTTAGGGGCTAAAAGTAGAGGTAGATAGAGATAGAGATTGCTGAGTCCAAGGTCAGAGTGCACAAGAAGGCCTGTTTGGAGTGCAGTGGAATTTTAGAGGCAGCACATGAGCAGGAAAAGAGGAAGGCAGACATCTGTCAAAGAGTACATGGAGTCTGCATTGGTCCAAGAGTGACAGCTCAGCACATCCTCTCAATGACTTCACCATCAATTTCACTACACAGCAGAACACCCAAGCCATCCTAGTATTATGCATTCAACACACCCTGGTGACTCCACCTCAGATACCTAAACTGTACCTGAACACTTCTTACTAATCTGCTAACATGAGCCATGCTGTCTTCCAGAGCTACAGGTGGCAAGCTGCCATGTAATAAAGCCCTGATTGTCTACAGTCACATTCACACCTGTACGGAATTTTCTCAGCAGCCAAGGTGAAATAAATGTTCTTTATATAAATTCCCTCCTGATAGCCCTTTGTTAGCTCTTAATTGTGTGTGGATTCCTCATCACACCCACCATATTCTGGCCCTTCTCAGTAACATTTTAGACCAGTTTTAGCACCTATGATTTTTGTGAGTTTTCTGTCTTTGTCTGTCTGTCTGTCTGTCTCTCTCTCTCTCTATATATATATATATAAATATATATATATACATATATGTATATATGTGTGAGTGTGTATACATACGTATTATGTATATGTATACATATCTTTAGGTTTAGAGTCAATCAAAAGGATTGCTCTTTTGGTCTTTGTTATTCAGACTCTGTGCAGTGACCCCTCTGTCAAAGTTTTTCCCTTTTAACTTTTCTTTTTCTTTGTTTCATCATTTGCTTGCGGTGCCAACTCCATCAATATCAATCTGTGTCACTTTGCCCAGTTCCACTCTACCAAATGCTAGTACATCTGTTTACATAGCATTAATCATTCTTCCTGAGCTCATCCAGTGTCTATCTCTTTCTGTTTGTATAGATGCTACCTGTATGCTGCTCTCTTAGTAACTTGTGACATCATACTGCCTCTAGAACCTAGAGAAGATCTTGCTGGTGACAGACTTTCCATAACTAGTTGTTGAATGTTTACATGGTGAGAGAGTAGGTTTAAAATGCAATGGGATTTCAAAAAAACAGTTATTCTCATATAGGCATTCACCTGGATACCACATGGATTCTATAAGCAATGACCAGAAGTTGAGATTAGCAAATCTCTTTCCACTTATACTCTGGCTGATTTCTAGTCTCTTTCTTTGTTGCTGCCTCTGAAATCCCATTGCACACTGAACCTACTTTCTCATGCACACTCATCTTTTTGGAGTCAACAATATCTGTGCCTTGCCTAACTCCACTTCTGGACTTGGATTTGATATGAAACCCAAGAGACTGAATGTATGAGGGAGCCAAGGTGATGACTTATATATCCATAAGAAAGTTTAACAAAGTTGCAATGAGCAGTCCAGGCTAAAAAGACACAGATAATTGTGTCTCCTTTGTTTCATCTTGTTATAGTAAGAAATAATTAAAGTCAACCACAACAATCTGAGAAAAAATTAAAAAAAGCAAGAGGAGAGAAGCCTTGTAAATGAGCTATTTCCAATATAACATAGAGGCCCAAAAGAACAAAGATGGAAAAATGAAGCTACCAAAAGATTTTGAAGTTCAGACTGAAGAGAAGAAGCATCAAGGAACATCTTAACTAGTCATCACAAAGGGTAATTTCTTGTCAGAGTTTTACTGGTACTAACTGACTAGTGAAATGTATAAGGTTGTTGACTATATTGAAAATAAGTTGAGAATTCCTGAACTTGGAGAAAGATGGAAGCACCAAGACGTTGAAAGAAGCAGAACAGAGGAACTTATTAGTTGAGTGGCAGCCCCCCATCTCTTTCAGATAGCCCTTTCTATCAGTGCTTATTTCTATCAGTGCATGTATTCACCTCCAACTTTCAAGCATCAAACAAGAAGGCCCTACTTGCTGTACTCAGAGTCAGTCAAATACCCTAGGCTCAATCTCTATAGGTTGGAAGGTTACCTAGTGTCAGCAGCATTTATCACAAGTTATTGTGGACCATGATGCAATTATAGCTCATAGCAATTGGTAATTCACATGTCAACTCACCAGAGGAAGAATTCCCTGATGGGGTACCCCATCATCAAGGCTTGCTGGCCACTGACTCTGACAACAGTTGCTTTCATCTGTAATTTCACTTGTGCAATACCAGCTATGATATCTCCCCATTACCATGCACTTTCATGTAATGTGTACATGTAATCTTATGAATACATCTCAGTCTTATGAGCACATATATCTATGGATGGTCAAGAAGATGACTTTTTATTTAGCTATATAATTTTGATACATAAAATATATATTAGGATATGCTTCATAGCTAGATCTATTTCTCCCACAAGGACACTTAAAACCTGCCTTGTTCCTTTTGCTAAGACTACTGAACACAATTAGCTCATTTTCACTTCAGAACAAGTTCAAACTAGGCTAATGTATTTTTGTAAATAAATCACAAGTTTAAAACTTTATACCTATGCACAAGGTCAGAGTCACAGATATCCAACCAACGTTACTACATAAAGCAGACTAAGAAAAGCCTGCAATTCTTCACTTGGCAGTCCACCAACAATAGACCTGTGTTCCAAAGTTTGTCACACTGGGCACTGTGCCCTACCCCCGACTTGTCACGGTCTCACTCATGTAACCTTGGCAGCTAGTGTTACTATGGTAATGACTCAGTTCCCTATTGCTTACCCTAGGAATGTATTTTTTTGTGTAATGAGAGGTAACTCTTACATTTTTTTAAAAAATCACTTCATGTCTCCTGTAAAGAGTTTTTAGGTTAGAGGAGAAGAAGAAGAAAAAGCTAGGAGGAATGAATTAGAACACGAGAGTCAGAATAGAAGAAAGACAAAAAATGACTGATTTGGAAAAAAAAAACACGAGAAAGAGGAAGAGAGAGAGAAAGAAAGAGGGGGGGGAGTTTGCCCTCAGAAAATGTCCTCTTCGCTTGCTGTTGTGTCCATTCTGAACCTTGAAGAGAGTCTTGGGGATGGAGTCCAAAAGCTCTTGTTAACCTAATAAATGAGAACACTGGGAATACACTCCTACCATCACCACATCCAGGGTCAAGGTGATTACTGAGTACCCAGACAGCCATTCTACTTCCTTCTGTGAAAACAGGAGCATGTGTGTGTGGGGTGTGTGTGTGAAGTGAATACACTTTCCTAGAAGTTTATTTGGGAAACTCTCCGAGAATCCAAGGAGAGACTAGCTAATGCTTTGAAATGTGGATCCATGCCTTGGGAAAGAAGTCAGAGATTAAGATATTCATCAGTGGGAACCCAGTCTATTTGGATGCACACCTTCTTGGGCTGGGATGGACGGGGGAGGGCCCTGGACTTTCCACAGATCAGGGTACCCTGCCCTCTCTTAAGGAAGCAGAGGGAGAGAGGAGAGGTAGTGGGGGAGCAGGATGGGACAGGGAGAAGGGGAGGAAGTGTAAACTTTTGAATAAAAAAAATAAAAGACTATGAAAAAAAGAAGTCAGAGAGTGATCGCAGAATTCATAGAAAAAGATGTATACAGGAAGGAAGCCAAATAAATATCCTTCTAGGAGCAAAAGGAGTTGGTCTAGGCAGAAGTCATGGGGGAGGGCCACAGAAACTTTAGCAAATGTTGTGCCATGAGAATCAAGATAAAGTAGGTAATGACCCATTGTGTCAAAGATAGAAACATTACCATCCTCAAATTTGTTCTGAGCCCGTTTGTTGTGGAAAAGTTAATGCATCAAGATTCCCTATGAGGTCATGTGTACATGTGACTAAAGAGCAGTAGGGAAGAGAAAACAGAATGGTTAAAGGCATTTTCAAACAAAACACAGGACCTCTAGTACAAGCTTACAGCCATAATACAGATATCTTATTAGGCTTATTGCCTTGTATCACCATTGCTTATATTTACATGTTTAAAGGAAAAGATAAGAGATGTTTATCTTAATTTGTCTATTGTAGCAATTTTAAAGTTTTAATTAGTAAAAGGCTGGATTTCTACATCTCATTCCCTCCACCAATATTCTAGCTTCTCTCAGTGTGTCTTTCAGCAATGGGGATGAGGTGATGGCCTTAGACATAAATACAGTTAGGAATATTTTACAAAAGATTACTCAATAGCGGATGACTAAATATTTTAACCAGTGTGTTTAGTCACATAATCCATGGGATCAATTATAAACTGCGTATGCTTTTGTATTCAACTCAAGACAATTCATCAAGCGCTAGTGCTGGATGGTAATCTATAATTGAGGTAGCTCTTGTTCTCTTGGCATCAGTGAACCACTAGGGAATGCAGAACTGGGAAAGCAGTTATGAGATGTTACACTGAGAGGAAAAATTGTTCAGCATAAGAACTCATCAGCCACAACTGTAACTAATCAGGTTACCTAGAACAAAGCCTCAAAGCAGCTGCCATATGAAGGGAGAGCAGGGACAGCAAAAGATGAGTAAACATGCTATGTGTGGGGAGAAAGTAGGCAAAACAGCTTACAACTGTGGGAGAGAGAGCACAATTCATCTAAGATATGGCAACAGCTCAGTGTCCCATGCAAGTTTGCGGAAAGAACAAAGACGATGAGTTATCTCAGAAACATATTCTACCACAAGATACGGAGCTGTTCTGTAGGCAGGACCAGTTTACAAAGACTCTCTGAAGGCCATCGAGAGCACTGGCTTTTCTTTATTAACATTGAGAGGACTGGGGGACCACTGAAAAGTTGTAAACAGAACATCAAATTTGCACTTTGGACAAGTTAGTACGATTGCTGAATGGAAAATTTGTTTGGGTTAAGGTATGAGGGTTATTGAATTAGAAGCAAAGAGACTAATGAAAAGTAGCTTCCAGGAATCTGTGTAGGCATCATGCTGGAATGCCACTGACTACACGAAGAGAGTCGGATGAACACAGAGATCCAGGAGCTATTGAACCAATAGACTCTACAAGCAATTAACTGTGAGGGATAGAACAGAAAGGACTCCACGATGATGTTTACCTTCCGTCTCAAGTTGAAAGAAGTTATTTGTAAAGTAATTACTGAACAACCAGATGAGAAAGCTGTGTGTGCACTTCTACAGTCACAAGGAATTAGGGAAGCACATCACGCCAATGCATGTATTAACAGAACAGCTTCCTCTTCCCAGAGGGCTTGATCCAGCATGCAGCCTTCAAGGAGTGGGGCAAAGTACAGTTCAGTAAGTTAAATGAAATGACTTATAATTTGCTGTTGACTATTTAAAATCAAAGACTTTTGGTTTTTTATGGTAAGACTATTTCCACCTCCTCCAACTTTCCCAGGATGATTCCTTCCCCAGGTAGGCAAACAGCAGCTATTCCAGACTTGTTGTATAGGAGAACCTGTGGTTATAAACCATGAGTAAACAAACCTGTTCATCTCCCTATACCTCACTGTGACCCCTCAGTTCTAAACGGCCATCCTGTCCCTCCTAGACGATGCATCCAAACTATCAGATTATCTGCTTTCTGCCACATAATTTATTCTGTGGAGAGAAACATCAGAGCAAATCCTTTTAAATGTAGTCACATAATGTGGTGAATCTGCTGTAAGTTTGCCAACAAAAAGATTTTGTTTTGCTTTATTTGGAATTTTTTTCCTTTTTGACTTATCGGTATTTGGCTTGTTATTTATTTCTAATTTTGTATTTTTATGGAGTATTTTTGGAATGTTTTGTTTTTATTTTTGTTTCTGGGGGCTTGGGGTTTTTTTATTGAGAGAGAGTGACAGATAAAGAGAGGGTACATATAGCTGTGTGGGTAGGGAGGTGAGGAGGACCTGGGAGGAGTGGAGAAAGGGAGAACCATGATCAAAATATATTGCATAAAAACAATTAATAAAAAAGAAAACAGCAACAACCAAAATAAAGCATCACTTACAATAGACTATGAGTGACAACTGTCTGCATCCATTTCTTATTACTCTATACTTTCCTTACCCTGGTCACACAGATTTATTCACTGTGCCTTGATAATAGTAGATATGCTTCTACTTCAGGGCCTTTGTCCTTAAAGATATGTTTATCTTAAACTTGGTAAGCCTAGAAGGTATTTTAGTCAAAATTACAGTCTTGTATTTCTAGTTCCAGCACAGCTTGTGAAACTTCTTTCCAATTACTTACCCTCACCACAATGATATAGACAACGCACTGCTTTCACTGTTTGTCTTTTTCACATTTGACTCTAAATTACATTAGGCAGAACTGTTGTCTGCTTCATTCATAGTCCCCAACACTGATGACAAATCTGACATTAAGTCCGTGATTTTTCCTCTTCCTTTTTTGTTTTCATGAGATGATGACAATTGGTAAAATATTTGCACAAACTAATAAATATTCACCCTCATAATTACACATCATTCTGCCTCTAATTAGCACAAATAGAGGTAATAAATACATCACTCTAAAAATATTCAATGTTCAAATGTGAATAAAGAAAGTAACTCCAAATTTTCTCTACGAAGAAAAAACACAATTGAATTTTGTGAGAAGTTAGTTGCTTACGGAGAAGCTAAACTATGTTCAAAGTAACTTAAGGTTTTGGAATACTAATAAAACATGATTAATCTGCCCTGTCCAGAAGGTGGGTGCTGAAGTGCAGAGCACAGATGTTTCTGAGTGCTGAGAGGTGCCATGGAGATTGCATGTTGGAGCTGGGTGGAGCTCAATTGTTTTGCCTAATTGAGCCGAGAGAAAGGTGGCATTATTAAGTGTCATCTTTTCAGCTGTTTGCTGTCTCTTTGCCCTTTAGGGGTTGTGGGAGAGAAGGGAATGAAGCAATGATGTAAGAGCCACCGAATGCACAGTCCTTAAGAAGCGATGACAGGAATTTATTCAATGCCTTCTTTGTTCAAGCTAAGAAGGTGGCAAAGCCCCTATATATACACCCCACTATCTAAGAAGGTGGCAAAGCCCCTATATATACACCCCACTATCTAAGAAGGTGGCAAAGCCCCTATATATACACCCCACTATCTAAGAAGGTGGCAAAGCCCCTATATATACACCCCACTATCTCTCAGGGTTGCTCTTTGCACTGTGTATCACCTGCACTTAACAGTAATAAGGAAACTGCGAAGTTTAAAAATGTCTTCACTTATTAGAGCTGGGATCTAATTGAATTTGAAGTCTGGGGCAGTGGCTCTTCCAGTCTTCCTCGCCTACTTTTTTTCTCACCTTTCTTTCCTCTGGGCACCAAGTGAAATAATGTTCTCCTCACAAATAATTTTACCAATGGTAATTTCATCTCCTAGTTCCTTAAAACCCTTCCTAACAGTTTTTGTGTATGGAAGATTTGGAAGCAGGAGCATGGAACCCTCCCTGCACTTTTAACAAGAGAAGTTAGGAATAGAATATGTTTCCTTCTTCTCAGAGTAGATACATAGAGGGCATTGTTGATTTCTTCCACTCATTTTGTGCTTCATCTTTGCAGAAGGCATGGGGCTGTTTTCTCTCCCCTTGGAAGTACAAAGGCAGCATACTTTTCCTCTGTACAAAGTAAATGATGATTCCCACAGCCAATTTCTCATCTTAGACACTACAGCATTCACAGAGCATTCTATAAGCTCTAAGTATGACTGCAAACACATCAGCCCAAGCAAACGGTAATTTTTTTCAAATAGATCTGAGATTATGGTTTTTCAGGAATTTGTATTCTTGTCTAACCATATGCTGGTGAAAGCCGGCAAGGTAAAAGGCGTGCATGTATTGATGTTTCCAGTGCTCTCCTCTACAAAATGCAATGGGAATTAGGCAAGAAACGCAGTTTCAACATTCACACACTTTCAGCCTCTACAGGTGACATGTCTACGAAAGCTGAGAACATAACCTAAGCAGTTAAGATTGCATTTAACTGCAACAACACAACTCAAGTTCCAATAGTGACATGCGACACATGTTCACAGTCAAATCACTGGCCATTCCAGACCCACAGAATCAAACTCCCAACGATCAGTACAGAAATGAGTGCTTCAATAGTGTTATGGGTGAATGGGATGTAAGCCAACATTAGAGCAATTTAGATGAAAAGGGACCACACTTAGTCCCAGAGGCATAGGGTCAAATCTTTGGAGCATCAGGTGGTGGGGAATTATTTTGGGATGAGTCATTTGACATCTCGGGCTTTCATCTTTGTTGTCTGTAAATCAGAAAATCCAACTTATATCAGAATTTATTTTCAAGTCTGCACAAGACCATGACATTGGTTCTCTCTTACTCACAGTGGTTTAAAAGCCCCTTTCCGTGGAACACTCTGCAATCATTCTTGCCTATTCCTCTCTTTCCTAATTAGTATGATAACAGCTGAATGTCACCGCTGTTCATACACTGTCCTGAGTTTGACATGTTTGATTTGATGTCCCATAATAGCAATTGTGCTGACTTTTACTACTGAAGAAACATTGCTATATAATTCTGCTATTGTCACAAAGGAAGTTAATGACAGTGATGTGATGTGAGGCTGGAACTGATTATAAAGTCCATGCCCTTTCCTTCCTTCCTACTGTCTATTTCCAGAACTGGTAGCTTTTGTCAAGAAAAAGAAAACAGAAAATCACTATGCGGTCCACAAGGTGGAGCTAGGAAGTTCTCATTTCTAAGGGCGCTGTTTGCTTTAAGTATATAAAGCAATTACTTTGAATACATTTAACACATGTATTGATTTCATATAAAAGCCACTTTGCCTGGGAATGATCAATAAGCAAAAAGGCTTGTAGTTGTACTACACTGCTGATGTATTGACAACTCTGAAATGTGTTGTTCCTGGAGAAAGGACTCAGAAGATAGAAACAGGAGAGAATTTGGAGAATATTTACTTTAAGAGCCTATTACAGGTAAACAGGAGCTTAAAACCACAGTAGTAGAGTGACTTTTCTTGGGACATATGGTTTTTCCAAAATTGGTTGTAGAAATGTGAGCCCCAGGTATTTTATTTCCCATCTATGTTCGTGTTGTTGTTGTTGCTCTCTTACCAAATAAAATACAAATAAAATAAAATACAGCAGCTTCTTTTCACAAGCAGCTACATCTAGGACCATATACATGCATCCTCTAGGGTCATTTGGTATTGCAGAGTCTTAAATGATTAGCAATAATTGTTGCATTTAATGAGGTTAGGACTAGAATTCTGGGCAGAGATGATGCCTAATGAAAGATATGGGACTTTAGAGCTATATGGTATGTGGGGGGGGACTGTTAGAAGCTCTATAGCATTGGAAATGAATAAGTTCAAAATGGTGAACAGTTACAAATGAGGCTGCTGAGATACCTTGAGGCCAATCATATCAACCACATGTGTCACTCTATGACATTTGAAACACACCAAAATTTATTAAAGAATTTATGAAGGACAGCAGCATGATCAGATTTGTGTCTTCATTCCTCCTGGCTACAGGGTGAACTTAAAAATGGGGGGAAATAAGAGAGGTATTTCATTACAGACTAAAGATTTGACATAATTTAGAAATGTAACATTTTGGGTAGCAGAAGGAATAGCCTGTGCAGTCAACTGAACTAGCAATGGAGTAAGGAGGGCAAGTTTAAGAGATGCTTTAGCAGTATAAAATAACTGTGACGTCAATGAAACATAACAGCGAGATACAATTTAGCTTGGAATGCCCCCACAACAAAATCTTCTTTCTATTTGGAGGCTAACGTCCTTGTAAATATGTTATGTGATTTTCCTGGTAGGGCAAGCAATGATTTTTTTTATGCATAAGGTATGTGTTCCACTGTTTAAGTCCGTGGCTTTCAGATCAATGTGGAAGTGTGTATTAGAATTAATAGTGGATTTCTAATTAATATAAATAACAAGAATAAAAATTCTATCTTTTTTTTTTTCGAGACAGGGTTTCTCTGTGGCTTTGGAGCCTCTCCTGGAACTAGCTCTTGTAGACCAGGCTGGTCTCGAACTCATAGAGATCCACCTGTTTCTGCCTCCTGAGTGCTGGGATTAAAGGCGTGCGCCACCACTGCCTGGTTAAAAATTCTATCTTTAAAAAAGCATTCTTAGTGTTGTTTTGATGTGCATTTCTCTGATGCCTAAGGATGTTAAACATTTCCTTAACTGTCTTTCAGCCATTTTAGATTCCTCTGTTGAGAGTTCTCTGTTTAGGTCTGTACTCCATATTTTTTTATTGGATTATTTGGTGGTCCTTTGATGACAAATTTCTTGAGTTCTTTGTATATTTTGGAAATCAGACAACTGTCTGATGTAGGGTTAGTGAAGATCTTTTCCCATTCTGTAGGCTGTTGTTTTTTTCTTGTTGACCATGTTCTTTGCTTTACAGAAGTTTACACCTGTAAGAATGGCCAAATTCAAAAGGACTGTTGACAACTTATGCTGGAGAGGTTGTTGGATAAAGGGAACAGTCCTGCATTGCTGGAGGGAATGCAAGCAGGTACAGCCCCTTTGGTGATTTCTCAGAAAATTAGGAAACAACCTTCCTCAAGACCCAGTAATATCACTTTGGGGTATATATCCAAAGGATGCTCAATCGTGCCACAAGAACATGTGCTCAACTATGTTCATAGCAGCATTGTTTGTCATAGCCAGAACCTTAAAACAACCTAAATGACCCTCAAACAAAGAATGGATAAGGAAAATGTGGTATATCTAAACAATGAAGTAATACACAGCAGAAAAATGAATAAAGACATCTTGAATTTTTCAGGCAAATGGGTAGAGCTAGAAAACATTTTGAGTGAGTTAACCCAGACCCAGAAAGACAATTACCATATGTACTCACTCATAAGTGGTTTTAATCATAAAGCAAAGAAAAGAAGCCTACAAATCACAATCCCATAGAACTTAGACAACAACGAGGACACTAGAAGAGACATACGTCGGTCTAATCTACCTGAGAAGTAGAAAAAGAAAAGATCTCCTGAGTAAATTGAGAGCATGGGGACCTTGTGGGAAAGTTGAAGGAGAGAGAAAAGGCAGGGAACGGAGCAGAGAAAAATGTAGAGCTCAATAAAAATCAATTTAAAACAAAAGAAAGAAAACAGTCATGCTAAAGGGAGGTCCTGATTCCTTACAGGCCCTGGGGACTATTACCAAGAAACCAACTGTGAGTCATCCCTGTCTGGCTATTACAAATGACACCTGAATCTAGCCTGTTTGTTCTGTAAATCTTAGTGAAGCAGAGCTGTTCTCCAAGTTACCAGGATTTTGCTAGTGACCAGTTAGTTTAATTGGAGTTTATCTGGTTTTGTTTCTAATGAGTCTCCCACTTTATAGCCAGCTCCTAGTCAAAATAAAAGGTCTCCCCTGTCTAGGATGATTAAAAAAATCTGTTTAAGCATATTGTGACTGCTGAAGTGCTTCCAACAAGCAATACCGCCCAGAAGTGATGACTGGAGGCAGGAGTGGAATAGAGAGAAAGTGTTGATCACTCTGGCTTCAAAGAAAAACTTATACCCATTTATCTGATGTGATTTTAACTAGGAATTAATCTTAGAAACCTCCTATTTTTCTAGAATTGCCTTTCCTTTCCCCACTTGTGATCTCATACTTTTTTTTAATGTGGGAAACTGGAAAATGATTTGGGGAGTCTATTATAGTTTAAAAGGTCTGTGCTACAAAATGTCTTGGTTAACAGTCAAAAATTTATTTATAAAATTAATAATACTTTGGATTAAAATAATAGCTCTTTTAGATATAGGAATTTTCCTTTTGAAAAACTACAGGGTGATAACTTACTGAATACTTCATACAAGAACATTAAATGATTTAGTATTTCTGTAGTACTTTGGACTCAGACATCCATATTCCTTTCATCTTTTGCCCCAAATCAGCACCTCAAGATTTCTGTTGGCTGCCTTGTACTTTTTTCAAAGTATTTAATTTATTGTAAAGTATCTACACACACACACACACACACACACACGCACGCACACGCACACACACACACACAAATACACACAGATAGACATGGAAACAGACACAGAGCAGAGCTTTTCAGAAGTGATGAAGGAGGAGATATAGTCTGCATCATAATAAACCAAGCAAGGTCATAGAATTCATTCATTGATCTGGCTTGCATAGTTAAAAATCTGAACTCCAATCAAACATTTGGAGTGTTGTAGAAAACACAAGCAGTTTCTTTTACACACATCATGGTCATAAACATAAGATATGGATGTCAAATACATATTATCCACAATGTATACTCAACATTTGACGCAGCTAGTGGTGCATGTTAGATAATAAGCATTTGTTACATGAGTAAGCAAGTTGAGCCATCCCAAAGGTTAGTTCAACAAACTCTGACCCTTGACAATTCATGAAAACAGCTATCACATAGAATGATCTTGATTTTATTTGTTATTGGAGAATTCTTTACTTTTATATGTTAAATATTGCTCATCTATTTTTTTCTGTACATGTAGAGAATCACAATCATATTCCTTCTCTTTTGCAAATTTGCATGATGCTTTTATCTATGGTATAGTTCAACTTCTTTCCTGTTAATCTTCTCTAATGTATTATACTTCAGTACCATCCACAAAAGGTATCACTGTTTCTGTCTGCTTCCCTCCTCCGAAAGAAGTACATCTTTATGAAGAGTTCTTAAAACTGTAGACAAAGTCACTGAGCTAGATGTTTCTAGAGCCCTACAGTATATTCTAACTCTGGCCTGTTTGAAAACTGCTTTGCCTCAGTGTGTTCTTACAGAAATACTAAGGGCTGCTTTTCAAACAAAATAATGAGCTTTAATGTTCAAAGACAGACATGATTCTCTAGATCACACCCAGCTCCCTATGAAGTAACAGTTATATAGCAACTTAGAATTTGTCCCAGAAGAGCAATTATAGTCACTCCCTTACTGCTTCTTATACATACCTGTGTCACTTATGAAGAATACAGGTCTTGGAAAAATTAAGGGACACAGAGATCACTATTGCTACAACAAAAAGAAAGCAAAGGACATTTTCTGTGATTTACTATTACAGAAGCATGTCGACACTGCCCTGGTCTTTACGGGAAGTCTGCAGCTGTGGCTATAAATTAATGTACCTGCTTTAAAATTCTTTAATGCAAGAGCAATTACACTTTTAAGTAAAAAAATGTGAATTTTGCATCAGTCCCTGGAGGAGCTACACCCTTAATCTAATGAGCCTACTGAAGCGCATAGCATCTGTAAAATTCCTGCTGGCAAGTGCCTACTGAATTCATGGTGTGTTCTTGGGGATGTTCACTGCCAGAAAAACCCCTGACCTTTATGTGATAGATTTGATTTTTAGAAAATAGGAAAAAAATGCATTTGAAAAAAAGTTTTGTCATCAAGTTAAGTGATCTCTTAAGAGGATTTTGCTTCTGGAGCAAACCTGGGAAAGATCCCAGGTTAACGAGGCTGCCTCAGAACTTGTCCTGAGATCAATCACAATGGACACTAAGCGGACATACGTCCAAACTGACTTCAGCACAGAGCACACTGTGCACATTAGAATAAAAAAACATGAAACAAGGAATTTATGCTAAGAACTTTAATGATTTTTATTTCATAATCAATGCTAGCCTCTGTACACATGACAGATTTTATTTTTGTTTTATTTTTTCACATTTACTACTTTTTTACTTTCTTTTTATAAGTACCATTCGTGTCATGAATCCTTTAGTTTGTTTGTTTTTATTTTTCTTATATTTCAGGTTATAACTCTCTTGTCATCTATAATTATTTTTCAGTTGTGTGTATGAATGTTTTCTCTTCTGCCTCTTCTTTCTTTCTCATGGAGATTGTAGAAACTAATCTAATATTCATTCATCAACATTCCAATGTCCTTCTTTTTCTTTAACTTATATTTTATTCCTTTGCCTTGTGAAAGTTTATAGTCTTTGAAAAACACTGTGACTGAAAAAACAAATTCTACTAAATTATGCAAATTTAATAAACTAGAAGAGAAATACTGAGTCAATTGTTATTACTTCCATCATTTCAAGATTCATGAAACTAGTTTTAAAATGACTTTTGGATGTATCATCATTTTCATACAACCTTAGTTTAATATTTATATAATTTATGTATAAAACTATCTCCAGAAGAAATGTGTAACAACAATAAATGCAGAGTAAAGGAATAATTGGGCAAAAAGATGAATAATAACTTTGATTATAATTAGGCCTAGCTAAGGAAACTGGAATAAAATGCAGTCACTTCAATAAATGAAGATAATTGGCTTCTTTGCTTTCTTGTGAAGCACTAAGCCAGCATTGCTATTCTTCCCCATTAACCTCAAAAAGGCTGCTTCTACCATATGTGTGCCCTGGTTACATTACAAGCGATGTGTGTTGCTCTCCTTGGGATACCTCAAGACTTCATTCATTTCGTATTCGTGAAAGGTCTGAGCCATCTTAATTGTAACCATCCTGGTCTCAAGTTGCCATTGTTCTGAAAGTCTTTGAAGTGCTTAGGATACTCAGAGCACATGAGTGTTTCTATCAGCACTTTTCCATTTTCTCATAGATGGCATTATTTTGAGCCAACTTTTGGGAGATAACACTTCTCATCACAACAGCTTGGCATATTTGCTTTGCACCTGCTTCTGAATTATAAATGATCATTTATAATTCAGATTTATAGAAAATATTCTCAGTCACCAAATCTATAGGCACACATGTCCCTGCTGAATGCTTGTATTTCTTGGTTAGGTATAAAAACACATTTATAATGCAAAGTTCGTTTTCATTCTGTCTCCAAGCCTACAAAACTCAGGCTAATGAGGGCCTTAAAAAAGAATCAGTAGTCACATTAAAATTTTCTTTCCAAAGTGTTGTTGAGAAAGCCCTTCATTTCAGTCTATCTCTCGATTCAACAGATGTCTGTTTGGATGTGTTAATGCTTTTGCTTATTATATTGAGAATCTAATAGCAACATTTTGCTTCTATAGTGTAATTGAAAAACACTGGATAAATTGTCTCCTAGCTAGTTTATTATGAAAGAAGCCCAAATTGGCCTCAAAATGGTTTTCAGAAAGATGAGCAGTATAATATAAACACAGTAAGTAAGCTATTATTCAATTTTAAAAAATAGATGGCATTCTCAAAATTACTGTAAAAGGATGAACATTTAAAGAATTGTACTAACTGAATTAGCTTAGAAACTAAAACTGAGTCTATTAGATATGCTTTTTTTAAAATATCTGAGATGCTTAGAATAAAAACTCACCAAGGCAGAGAGAATTGTAGATATCAAGGGATATAAGTAGCAAAAATAAGCTTTAGTTTGGGTTATTTTAATAATGGCTACTCAATATTGTCACTGTGCCTGTATTTAATGTTACTGAGTTATATATCTAAAGGGCTAAAATAATTAAATTTATGTTTTATATACTTTCCCAACTAAAAATAATTCAAATTAGATACCATTTGGTCTCCAGGAGCTTGTCACTCAAAACCCTTGCATTTGCTCCAGACATCCATCTGCAATATTCTGACACTGCCCCTTCAGACTCTCCCTGCTGAGCCCTTGCAACTGGATAAAACTTCTCTCCAGTGTTTGTAGCTCTCCTTCCACACCCTGCCTCCTCCATGTCATAATCATCTTACTTGAATGTCTCAAAAACAAAAGCTGAGTCTGAAAATTCCTGCAGTGTTTGCATGTGGCATCTGATGATGTGGGATTCCCTCTTTATGCTGTGAATATCATTGGTTAATAAAAAAAACTATGTTGGGTTTATAGCAGAGCTATAGGGGAACAGAGCTAGGTGGGGAAAACTAAACTGAATACTGGGAGAAAGAAGAACAGAGTTAGAGGGAAGCCATGTAGCCCCACCGGAACCCACAAAGAACCTTACCCAATAAGCCACAGCCACATGGAGATACACAAATTAATAGAAATGGGTTAAATTAAGATGTAAGAGTGAGCAAATAAGAAGTTAGAGTTAATGGGACAAGAAGTGATTTGATTAATACAGTTTCTGTGTGATTATTTTGGGTCTTGGCAGCTGGAAGCAAACAAGAGGCCCCCTCCTCTAACAATCTGGCAAACCATAGTCTTTCAAAAATTAGTAAAGAAATGAGCTCATCAGAATCAAACATTTTTAAAATATAAAAGTTCAGAAAGAATATTAAAATTCACCTAAATTCACAAGGAAAATCTGTCTTGACAAGGTAGCGGTGATGGTTCCTTGTAGAGGTCAAATTTTTATTTCAGTTCAAAAATAGCCTTCTTTTTGTTTTGGCATTGATTTTTTTTTCATTTAATAAAGTCACGTGACAGTTAGATCAGAATGGCACCATTCATCATGGTGGTGTCTCTAAGCTCTTATCAGTCTTAAAACTTTTCACTGCATTTGCTCTACTATGGGCCAGTTCCTGAACATTCTAACTCCAAATAAGATCATTACTAGCTAAAAAAATATTATCAGCTGGATCACAGTTTTGATACATTGCTTGTAGGTTATTTTAGTACACTCCAAATAACTTAAATTCAGGCTCGATGAGATAGTTCAGTCAGTAAAGTGTTTACATCTCATGACTGGAGACCTGGGTAATTTCAGATTATCCAGAATCTACATGAAAAGCTGGGTGAGGCAGTGTGCAAATGTAACATCAGTCTTGGGGATAAAATGAGGGTGGGAGACAAAGACAGCCAGATCCCAGGTGAATTAGTGAGCTGCAGATTCAATGAGTAAAATTTTTTAAAAAGATTTGAAGCAGTATGTCAGAAGAAGGACACTTGATGGAGGATCACCTCTGGCTTCCAGATGTTTATGTACATGAACCTACATAAATATATGAGTACAAAATGTTAAATAAAAACCCCTAACGATATATACATTAATAATATGCATAATACTTAACATCCTTTCAGAGATTACTTTCAATTGTATCATTGACATTTTGCATATACAAGCCTGACTCTTTTGCAAGCTTGCAGAAGGAAGGGGTAGTATTCCTCTTCTGTCACTTATTTGCTTTTATATTAAGTTGCTTCTAAATGGTTCTAGGCCCTCAACACACTCAGATACTGTACAAGCATTTTATGACTGTATATACTACATTCTCCTGTAGAGGTCTACATGGTTCACCCCTGGAAATTCAGACTACTTCATATTGTCATGTCATGAGAGGATGAGGTGCCTATGTGTACTCACTGGCCTGTATCTCGGCACAAATCTGTAGTTCAGCAATTCATGCTTGCTTTATTCATGCAGTTTTTGAATTGTGGCATGTCCCCTACAGATTCTTCTGAAGAATGACCAAGTCTGTAGGGGACAAAGGGCAGGCTTATCTGTACAGAAGATGGGCCTCATCTCCAAGCTGGCCAGTTTCCTAAGCACCCAAGAGGACTGCCATTATACAGCATGGTGGTTGAGATCATATCCTCCAACTTCTTATTCTCCATCGTTCACTTGGGATCAGACTTGCTTCCTACTTTGACTCTTCCAAATTTACCTACAATTCTCTCTGACACCTATTTCCTCTAATAAATTCTTGCACAATTTATGTAGCACTGTGACTTCCTTCTTGTAAGACCTCAACTAACAGGTGGTATAATGAGAATTTCCCAAATTACTCTAAATATTAGCACTCTAACAAACTGAGTTTGTTTATGGGAGTCTGAGATATAGCTAACTCTGAATCCAGACATCATTAAATCCAGTTTATGAAGTAATAGCTTATTAGAACTTGCAAAAAGTAGCACAGATTGAGGTCCTCGAAATCTGAACTTAACACTGTACTGTTTCTTATTCTTCTGCAGGGTCAAATGTCAAAATCCTGGTTGGTTTACTCTGAGGCCAGTTTTTATGGTTTATGGATGGTTTTGCATCTATGTTTCTTGTCTTCTTTCTTCCATTTTTTTATTCTTCCCACCATGTCCTTATTTTTTATTCCTCCCACCATGTCCTTAACTTTTTATTTTATAAAGATTCCAGCAATATTGGATTAGGACCTACTCTGTAGGTTTTATTTTGCTTCATGTCTTTTAAAGACATTTTCAAAATGTGGTTACATTTTAAGTTATTGGGATTTAGAACTTCATTTTTCTATCTTTGGGAAAGCATAGTTTAGCCCAATAATGCTGACGAAAATAGCTTATAACGAATTTCTTGACCTATCTGGACTTTAATTATCTCGGCAATATTTAAGCAATATATGGTATATTTTTTCCAAGTTAAATGAAATTGCATGTATAAAGTCTCAGTGAATATGAAGCAATGATATAGTATTTTGAAAACAATCTACATAGTGTACCAGAGTCATTGCTTATTAATCTATTTAATATTAACAAGTCTATGTACTTTATTTGTAGAGATAAATTATGTAGGTATATGAACTAGAGTTTTATATAAAATTGAATGAGAGGGGGAGACAGATTTTATATATTCATGCTTATGAAATGTCTACTCTGTGATCCTGACCCAAGATGTCTATCTACACTATTATACAGTACACAAATTTATAATTCAGTGATAAATTTGACATAAACATATGTGTATCATCTTTGAAATAATTTAAAAAGCATAATAGATGACTTTTCTATTACTTATTAAGGGTTATACAAGTTTGTATGATGTGTTCAGGCACTTGTACGCCATGGTTAGAGGGAAACCTTGAGTGTCAGTCATCACCGTCTACCTTGTTTGAGAGAAAGTGTGTTTCCTTGTCACTATTGCATGTACCAGGCTTGCTGGCTTGCTAGTTTCTATTGATTCTCCTGTGTCTGCCTTGGATCTCTGTTGGAGGGAGGTCAACTTGTTGACTTCCTGCCACCTGGCTAGCTTAGACCCGAAGTAATCACACAGAAACTGTATTATTTAAATCACTGCTTGGCTCATTAGCTCTAGATTCTTAGTGGCTAACTCTTAAATATTAATTTAACCCATCTCCATTAATCTGTGTATCACCACATAGCAGTGACTTACCAGCAAAGTTTCAGTATGTCTGACTCTGGTGGTGGCTCCATGGCTTCTCTGACTCTGCCCTTCTTTCCCTCAGCATTTACTTTTGCTTTGCTTTCCCTGCCTAACTAAGATCTGCCTTGCTATAAGTCCATAGCAGTTTTTTTTTATTCATTAATGGTGATCACAGCACACAGAAGGGACTCTCACATCACATCTCCTGTAGTTGGCCTGAGATTACAGGGATATGTGTGTTGCTGTGGTCACCTCTACATGGGTTCTGTAGATTGAAACTCAGATTGTTGTGATTTCCAGCAACTGTTTTGCTATGTGAGCCAGTAAAACTAGAAATGTTTTGAAGTGTAGCCTGCCCACTCTGGCATAGGCATAACACAGGCAGGAAAAGTACAGGATTGGCCTATGTGGATTTTTGACCTTGAAAATGATGAAGTTCAGATCATGGGATGAAGTGCGCTGCTTCCACTGTTTTGACTGCTCTTCAAAAATCCAAACTGTCTATCTTCCTCTATACATCCACTGAGGGATACATAAATTTCTTAGGTTTCCTCTCTGAGAAACACTAAGTTGTATTCCTAGCCCCCCTCCAAACCAGTTTCTCTTACAATCTTCTAAGGGTGTTTTACACTCTGTCAAATAAAAAAATTAATGAAGCAACATCTTACACAGCATGTCACACATATTAACAATTGTGCAGTCATTTCAAGTTACTTTTAGATATTATTCTATAATCTGTCTATAGACAGATAAGTATGCTCTGCACCCCAAATTTGCCAATATAATGATTATTGACCCACCAACAAAGGATGTCAGCTCTACGGTGCATGGAGAGATTTATGTTGTAAACATTCCACTGTGTTATAACCTTTCACTCATATGAGTTGCTAAGATTTAAAGGAAATTGCAGTAATCTGGTAACTTAGACAGTAAAGGAGTTCTCAAATTTATAGGATTTATTTTTCATTATCAATAATTAAGTTGAATGGAAGCTGCTATGATTAATCCTTTGCTGTTGGATAATGCTTTTTTATACTGTAAAGATTTGTCACTAATATTGGTTTAATAAAACACTGACTGGTCAGTAGTCAGGCAGGAAGTTTAAGCAGGATGACCAAACTAAGAAAATTCTGGGAAGAGGAAAGGCAGAGATACCAGTCAGACATGAAGAAATCAAGATGAGAATACCTCACTGAGAAAAGGTACCAAGTCATGTTGCTAAAGATAAACAAGAATTATGGGAGAATACAAGTTGCAAGATCTAGTTAATAATAAGCCTGAGCCTATAGGCCAAACAGTTTATAGTTAATATAAGCCTCTGTGTGTTTCTTTGGGAATGAACAACTGTGGGACAGGGCAGGACAGAAACTTCTGTCTTTAATCCTTCTACTTGGTTATGGAAAGACTGAATGAATATAATCAATTTTTAAAAAATGAATAAAATGTCTTATATGATTGAGTGGCAAAGCCAGAGGAACTAGGAGAAAAATTCTCAGCTTGTCTTCCAGGAGGCTGAATTATTTGAGTTTGCAATCACTAAGACATTTTAACTTATTTAAATCTGCATAAATTTCTCAAATTAACTTTGAGTTTCAGTTCTCATTTTCTCAGTCTCTATTTCATTGTGGAATCTCGGTCCATGGAAGAGTGCAGTATAACCCAATATTTGGTAAAAATATGCCATACACATGCTCAAGCAATGAGCTTTCCACTTATACATACATCTCAAAACAGCATATGTTTGCATATTAAATATTATATGACACTTTTTCACAATTAAACTTTTACCTGATGTTTTAAAAATCTGTGCAAAATCATATTTGGGGATAAAAAGGGTACTACTTAAGGTATTTCTAGGGTAATTCTGACTTATTAGTCTATACTTGGGGTACTACTTATGTTGGTTGATTTGTGTATCTAACCATTGGGCAATTGCCTGACACCACAGTCTTTATTTTTCTTGCATCCATTTTTGCTAACATATCACTTCATTGTAGCCTATTATATCCTCACGTTACATGATCCACAGGCCATGTCAAACAGGAAGTACACTGTAAAAATCATTCAGGGTTGGAAGTAATTTTCAAACAGTTGTCACTAACAAAATTATTTCTAATTTTTTAAAAAGTTTATATAATGAATGAAAAGAAACATTAATTAATTAAAAAATTCCCAGAAATGTAAGCCCCTGTACCACTTAGCAATAAAGTTGGATTTATCATTTGATGTGTACCAAAATAGTGTAATATAATAATGCATTAAATAAAGTGCATTGTATATTTTCTAAGTTCCTTCTAAAGTCATCATACATGAATTCTTTTTTCTTTTTGTTTTATAATTTTTAAATTTATTTAATTTTTTTCCATTTTGTATGCTAACTCCATTTCCCACTCTCTTCCCTCCTCCTCCTTCCCCTACTTTCCCCTGCCCTCCAATCCACCTCTTCCACTCCCCCATGTGGAGTCAACAAAGTCTAGCACATTGCTTTGAGGCAGGATCAAGGCCCAGACTACTATATTTAGGCTGAGCAAGGTATCCATCCAGATAAAATGGGTTCCACAAAGCCAGAACAAAAAATAGTGGTAAATTCCAGTCTCACTGCCAGTAGCTCCAGAGTCTGCCCCTGTCATACTACTGTCACCCACATTCAGAGGGTCTAGTTTGGTCCTACGCTGGTTCCCTCGCTGTCAGGCATAAATGAATTCAAAAATTTAATTTTCTATGAAATAATTAAAAGTTATTAGGTTGAAATGATCATTTTTATCCTTTAGTGTCTTGTATTTATTTCTTGATTTCCTTTTTGCATAATTATAATAAAAATATGAATAAGTAAACGAATGTGTCAAGAAATAAAATTCTAAACTATTGCTAAGACAATAATTAGCAGCCATTATAATTACTTCCAAAGTTCTAAAGGAAATCATGCTCTTAGAATGACAGCCAGACACAAAAGGAAATCCAGAAAGTTCTGATGGTAACATCTCACAAAGCACACAGTATTACTAAAGATGAACATTTTAGAATAAAAACTATAAAAAATGGGTTGAAACATATAATCAAATATATAACCAAAACAGTTAAATATTTTCTAACATGAAAAGACTGAAATCACTGAATGATTGAATTTCTTTGAAAATTAGGTATGTGATAAGAAATTTGTATATAGAATATTTAAACCTTCTATGGCACTATAATAAAATGATAAATATACAGCATAAAAATGATTTTAAAAAAGAGGGGCTGGAGATTTGGTTCAAGGCTTAAGAAGATACACTGCTGTCAGAAGTCTGAGTTTGGTACCAAGCACCTACATCAATTAGCTCACAACTGCTCACAGGTACACAGGGGTGGGATGCCTCTCCCTACATGTTGTCATGTGCACATGCCCCACACAAACACACAGAATTACATAGAATTAGAAATAACAAAGGTAAATGTTAAAATGTATGGTGGCATTATATGAATATGGATTTCTTTTTAACTTACATAAAGTGAAAGGCAAGCATGTGGGAAGGTGTTTACCATGTTTATAAGTCACTAAGCAAATGCTAATTAACACAAACAAGCATTTCACATCCATCAAGGCTTAACATAACCCCAGGAAAACAAATGCTAGGAGTAGCGCATGTGGAAGAAAACTGACCCCTTGTGCTGGGTCATAAAGTGCCATGGGAAGGAGGTTGGCTGCTAATTTCCAGTTAAACAGGAATACTGTAAAAGTCAGCAAGCACATGATGCTGTATCATGATTTCTGTTTTGCAGTTTCAAATCAAACACTTTCAATAAAATTATACAACTCGATGTGATTTGTAAAAAGCAAATTAATGTTTTTCTTTCCGTTTGCAACATCATTAAACACTACAATGACCTTTTGACTATCAGTCTGTCATCTTTCTAGCCAGTCTTCTCTTGAACAGATTCTCTATTCACCCGATAAATATTTATGTACTGAAAATAGTCAGTCCTGATTCCCAGTTTCCTTCCAAACCATCAATGACACATTGAATTATACTTAATACTATGTTTTCAGAAGTCATTTTATTCTTGGAAATTTGGCAAACCTTGCATAATATTTACAGTCATTTTCAGACAGCTTAATTATTTGAGTATGCTTGCTAGAAACTGGCTTGTCAGAATATATTTCTAAAGAAAGCTCTATACATTAACACATTTTCTAAAGATGATATTTAACTACTAATATTAAATTCGTTATTATCTTCGCTAATTGGCTCTACTTATAGTAGACAGTTTTCTTTAGTAGCTCTTCAAAATTTCAACCATAACTGCTGACATTTAGTGAATGTCAAGATACTTAATACAAGGTTATTTTCTTGTGTGTGCAATAAGATTCTATTGTTGTTGACCTTAGACTGTTAGAAAGAAAAAAATATGTCTCAAATCCCATTAAACATAGTTCTGAATTCAGTAATCAGCTATGTTTAATAAAGTGCTCACCCTTTATATTTTTATTTAATCTGTTCACATATGTTCAAGAATAATACCATAATTTATTTACCCTCTTGTAAACATTGTATTGGTTAAAATAATTTTTTAACTTAAATTTTATATTTGAAAATTTCCTATGTGTGTATGACAGATGCATACTTTCCATCCCTCTTCCCTTGATTCTAACTCTAACTCCTGTAACGTAGCCTCCATCTCTCTCAAGATCATGACCTCTTTTCTCATTGTCATTATTACACATCCATCCATTCGTACACACACATCAAGCCCACTGGCTGCTGCTCTTACATCCGTACGTTTTAGGCTGAATACTTGGAACTGGATAAGAATGTGTGTCCTCCAGAAAGGCTTCTTTATGCTCTCTGAGCGGACACTGATTTCCTGCAGCTCTGCACTTAGGGATGCCACTTCATGAATTTTTTTCAATCCATGTTCCCTGTCAACTGGTGTTGTCATTATTTAGGTCTTGTTTATGTAACAAGATCATTATTTGATATTTCATGAGTGCAGAGTCCCTGCCAAGTCTAGCGACATGATCCAACAGCAGGGGTCCTATCATCTGCCTCCTACTATTTATCCAGCCCTCATAGATTTTAAGAGTGAATAAGTGGTAACTGGATTTTGTACGAAATATTTTTTTTAATTTAACATGTAAAGCTCAATGACTGACCATAGCATACAATGACTACGAAAGACAAGATATAGTATAACCTGAAGAGAGACTAACTGGGGAATCCAAAGATCTTTTACGTAGAATATAAGCAATTTCCCATGGGGAGAAAAGGTATGAGAATTCAACATGTTTAAGGCATGTCGTCCCCATCATCAACTTCTCCCATTCTTTTCACAGCGTAGCACGCATTATTTAGGGTTTGCCCTGTATGCTATATGAAATTGGAGGGACTGAGAAAGGCCCATCACATATGTGTTGTCAAAGCTTAGGAGATGAATGGCAATTGGGTAGCTAGAGGAGGTAGTGCTACCATTACTGGATGTGACAATAACCAACTTTGCCACAGACAAATTCTACTTTTAAATCTAACTGTGCCAAGAAAAACAAGGAAGTTTAACAGTAAGTGTGGGTTGGCCAGTTTCTTGCAACTCTCTTATCCCTTTGAAATAGGGATAGTAAAATCGAAGAAAGTGTTAGCAATTGGAGGTACACCAAAGGCAAACATTTCAGTGGTTGGAACTCCCAGAAAAACAGCTCCCTCCAAATGGCAATGGTCAGATCTTTAAAATCTCAAAGGACAAAGCAGGTTACCAAGAAGACATTGTTAATAGAGTCAAATTAAGGACTGATAAAACCTGAAGTATCTCATTAACATTCTCATGCTTGGCCTCTAAACATCGATGACTTGATTTGAAAGTAGAGCCTTTTAAACCGTCTATACTGGAAACTACTTTCACTGCTTGTTGATTTGAAATTCAGAAGTTGAGCTTCTCTTTTGAAAATACCTTCAGTTGGCAAACAGCTACTATTCATAGTTTTGTGTGCACCTCTTAGTTTTGTCTTGGGGGGTGATACATTCTTAATCCATTTGCTATCATTCAACCACAAGGTTTAAAATATGTATATATGCTAATGTCCCACAATTCATACTTCCATCCGGAACGTTTTGTATACCAGACTCAGGGTTCATCATCTCATAGACATTTTGCCAACATCACATCTAAAATTGAGTTACTGATCTTCCTTCTAATAAGAATCACTCATGAATTTTTCATTTGGATTAGTGAATACACAAGTCTTTCCCACCATCATCAAGGCCAACAATGTGGGAATTCTCTGCAAATCCCAGAGCAGTTACAGGAATAGCCCACTTCTCTTGCTACTCTCCTTGTGAGAAATGTCCGTCTCTAGCTTCACTACTTAAGGATACATACCTGGAAATGATTATATTTTAAAGCGTTGATTGATTTGAGTATTTAGTAAAATAATAACTGATACATCTAGGATGTTCTCAAATTAGTACTTTTCCCGCTGCCCTAGACAGATCATCTGTACTTCTTTGCTGTGAGATAAAAGGTATAGATTAAAATAATATAGTTGACATTAAGCATGGTTAAGTATACACTTGAATATGGTCTTTGGGCTGCAAGGAGCAGACAGAGATGAAAATGTTCTTAAAACCAGTTTATGTGTTGAGACACAATTCTGATTTTAAGAGCAAAGGCAGAGCACCATGTTAGCTGTCAACTTGATAGATTCAGAAGCGTCTATGATTTGTCCATTGGGAATGTCTGTGAGAAATCTTGACTGAGTTAATTGGTAGAGAAAGATTCATCTTTCTTGTGGGCAGAACCCTTCTTTAGGAAAAGATCTACTTAAGTAAATGTACAAAGACTCTACATTTCTTCCCTGTGAATGTACGGTGACCATAACCCTCATCGCCCTGCTGCTGTGACTTCCTGGATGGGATGGACTGCAATCTGAACTGTGAGCTAACATGAGCTATCTCCCTTAAGCAGCTTATGTCAGAGTATCACACAAACAGGAAAAGAAACTATGACAAAATAATTCACAAGCAACCTCTCAGGAGTGAAGCTACTGAGCCTACTTACTGCCTACTGAGCCTTCTTTGTTAGAAACTCAGGTTGTCTTAAGGAAGGCTTCTTCAGAGTAGATCCATTTACACTTTTAGAAAAATAATATATTTACACATTGTTGTTGAACATCTTCATGGAAGGTACATAACCACGCATATCTCCCTTCCTCTGTAGGCTTTTCAACTAATAGTTGGTGCTTTGGTTGTATAGAGTCTATCATCTTGAATACAAATTACAATAATTACTTTTTCTTTTTAATAATATTTGCAACGGCACATACCTAAACTCCTATTGTAGCAGAAACATTAGTCCCAATAAATGTTATGTCTTCTCCCATACGCAATGTACTCAATACTGAGTTCTCTTAATAGAAATAAAACATGGAATTTTGTTCTGTTTTCAATAGCCCAGTGAAACATCCCCTACCGCCTAGGACATATATACTTAGCAGTAGCTTCCTGGCTCTGTATAAGTTCTTGAGCTTAAAAAATAGTTGTGCCTGCTTTAAACATTCCAGGACTTCAATTGTCGTTAACATTAATAAAAACATGCAGATTTTGTTGTAAATGATACTTCAAACGATCAGGAAAGAATAACTGCTACTGGATTATAAGGTTTGTGCACTAGAATTTGTGTAATTGAATTAGGATTAAAGGGAAACAATATTGTTTATTTTAGCAAAAATAATTTGGTTTTCAACCATATCTTCTAGATCTGTTTTGGAAGTCTTTCAAGGCAGTGCCATGTATACTTACTTGTGCATGGTTCTGTCTGGCAATGTGCCTCTGCTCGGAGAAATGTCCCTCAGAGCATTCATGGCACAAGGTTAACATCACTTGTCAAGATATAGGACTTGTCCAGTGTGCATTGTCCCTGAGATTTCCCTCAGGAATGTGTCTCACATACTCAATGTTTGATTACCTTCCCTTTTTTTTAAGTTCCTTGCTTAATTGTCCCCCAGCTGCCACTTCACATGACTTTCTGGAATCACTTCTCAATCAAACAGCTCATATTTTCCTGCATGTCTTGGAACCTGGCATATCTTTATCAGGACAGTTATACGCTTAACTTTATGGAGGGTTCTTGAAACTTCTTGATGTGCCTGCTAGTGTTCTTTAATTTGAGGTGTCTAAATTATCAGAAAATATATCCTCTCTCATTAGATCCATATTACAGATAACAACTTAAATTCATACATTGTCTGTGTTAAAGCTTGGAAACATTTTCTATCATTATGCTGCTTCTGCTTGCTACCTTCGATCTTTATTTTTGAGGTCTTACAGATAATGTAAATATATATATATATTAACTGCTAATACGCACTCTGAAATTCTAATACGTGAGCGATTTAAATATAAAAGATGCAGGAGTGTGCCTGTTCGCTGTAGAAGCTGCAAGGCATACTTGTATTCAGCAGACAAGTCCCTATTTGTACCTCTGTGTCAACAGATGAGACGCCTTGGAGTAAGTCATCTTTAAAATACTCTGAGCTACTGATATTATACCACCTATGTTATTTGTAGTGCTGTCTCACTGGAGAAGTCTTCATACATTAGCTTTATGTAGGATAAAGTCGGTGTCACCACACTGATGCACAGGCTTGCTAACTTATTCAGTAAAGCTCCAGGTGGAAGATGATTTCGGCACTATGGACTGAAGGTGAGCACTATAATTACTGAGTCCTGCCACAGCAGCATAAAACCAACAAAAAACAGTATGTGAATGAATGAGCAAGGCTGTGCTTCAGTGAAATTGACAAAGATTAATTAAAATAGGCAACAAGTTCACTGAATATTCTCAGCATTGCATGTAAAAAAGTGTTTAAGATGCTGTAGTGATGTCATGGAAGGAGAGACAGGGTATGAAAATTCCAGGTGCGCCTATATTTTCTAGCATTCTGAAAACTGGAGGTATTTCTACTCCTCGAAGAAAACAACTCCAGAATTAAGCCTTTCTTTCTTTCTTTCTTTCTTCCTTCCTTCCTTCCTTCCTTCCTTCCTTCCTTCCTTCCTTCCTTCCATCCTTCCATGAAGGTCTCTGATTAGCTCCTGCCCCACAACGTTATGTTCTGTGTTTGCATTTGTGACTAGCTTAAAAGATGGGAATAGTTAATACGGGAAGAGAAATGAAAATGTTGTCTGGGACCTGGAAAATATATAACTATTACAGTCAGTGTAGTTTGCTACAGAACAAACAAGTTATGCATAGGTTTGTTTGCTAAGAGTCTATTATTGGCATTTTTATTACAGCCTCTAAACATATATCTTTTATGAAAGATGCATAGCTAAGAAATATTTTCTCAAGGTTGAATCCAGTATGTTCGATACTGTTCGAAGAAATTGTTTCTTATGAGTTTTCTGAGGAAACCTTCTAGGCCTTTTTGAGGATGTCAAAATAGTCTACTAATAGTTTTGCCTTGTGCTTGACATTTTAGTAGGGGTTCTGACCTGATAATAGACAAACACAATCTAGAGTTATTTATGAGCTCATTTCCTTTGAAAATATTTAGGAGAACAATGGTATTTAATTAATAGCTCAAGAAACTTATATAAATAATGTAAACCTGCCCTCAGATGATTTGGGCTGATATTTGAAGCTGCAAGCATCTTATTACTCGAAGTAATCACACAGAAACAAAGTAACAGCTTGATAAAAGTTAAAGTTCAGATTTTAGAATAGATGCAATTTTAAGAAAATAGGCTAAAGTTCAGTGTGGTGGCTCATTCCTTTCATCCCAGAACTCAGGAGGCACAGGCAGCAAATCTTTGAGTTTAAAGTCAACCCAGTCTTCACAGAAACTTTCAGGACAACTAGAGCTATACCAACTAACCCTGTTTCAAACCTCTCTCTCTCTCTCTCTCCCTCTCCTTGTCTCTCTCATTCACACACACACATACACACACCACACACACACACACACACACACACACACACACACAACAGAGTCTGCCAAGAGCGACCTACTTCTGTGTTATCTATTGCTCAAGCTGTATCATTGGATACCATAGACCATATGGGATAGGGGTAGGTGATGTGTAAGAGTAGAGAGTGGATACCTAGTAGAATCTGAGAAGCTCAATGGGGTTCTGACTTTAGAAGAGATTCATGCTGTTATCTTGGAACTTAGATAGTTGCTGCAATGTTAGGGTGTTATTTAAAATAAAAAAGAAATTCCCGTCCTCATTTGATCATTTCTTGTTTCAGCATGTCATATCTTATACAAGTGCTCTGACCATGGTGTCATCTGCATACAACTGTGCAGCTTAAGACATCCTCAGAAGAGAGAGAACTCTCTCTTTGTATTGTCTCTCTGACTTTCCGACTTCAGAATTTCAGTCTCTGAAATTGTAGCTAAATAGAAATCTCTTCATAAAGTACTAACTGCTACCCTCCAGGATTTTAAAATAACAACAGAAAATGCAACAGCCTTTTGCGGGGACAAAGAAAGGGGAGGGAAGCAGATGTTATGATACTGAACTCTGTCTTTCTCTCTCTTCAGTTTGGAGAGGTATATTATTACCCGTTTGTACACAGGGCAGTTGGGAAGTTTTCTTTAGGGAAAAGTGCTCAACAGTTAACAACAATGAATCAAATAAACCCAAGTTTCCAAGAAGCATGTTGTTTTCTTCTCTTAAGACCTTTAAATTTGCTATAAACAGATCTCAACATTGCAAATGAGAAGGCCGTTTTCCTATCTCCTCAGGACCTCTCTGATCTCCACTCAAGAGACTTAAAATTTGCTCCTATTAGATGCATTATATTATGGGTCACACTCAAAAAGAGAGCAGAAACACCCCAATATGTTTCCCTTCATGATGAATTACCACCCAGTTGAGATTTTGAGGATCATTAATAAGGATTTATTCTTAAAAAGTCAAGCCAAGATGTATTTATCTAGGGTCAAAAGGAACTCTTTAGTAGATGTCCATTGTTTTTCATTGCCTCTTGGCCTTCAGAGCACATGAATTGTGCTATTTCTTCAAGCAACTTTTTGATTTGTTTTTACAGACGTTTTACCTGATTCTGAAATCAGAGGAAGCAATGAAGAGGCAGATAGAGTATCAACAGAGAAGCCTAGGGATGTTAGCCCTGAGCTATGTAAGGTTTGGTGAGTTCCTGATGCAAATTTACTGCGTGAATATATCATTCAAGTCACTACTACACAATTCTATACTGGGTTCTTCTTTAAAAGGAATTTAGAAACGAACACCATCAGGCTTCAACAATGGACTAATACAGACTTACATAGCAGTTTTTGAAAAGCGCTTCTGATAACAAACTAAAACAACAAGCAGGTGTTCTGCTTGCATGGAAATCTCTCACAGTGGAAAATATTGGTATGTATTTATTGTATACATGCTGAAGGAAACTGCATATGATATCTCTGGCAAAACCCAGTGGGCTTATTTTAAAAATAAATCCTTTCTGTATGCCAAATGCTATAAACACATACTTGTAAGATAACCAAATGTAATTTCATTTAGTTCTCTCCTAATTACCATTTTAAAGATTTGTCAGCGGGGTTCTTTCTCGTCCTCCCTGATTCCCTGTGAATGACAGTGTGCATGCCTGTGTGTGCTACTTTAAATGTGAACCCCAACCAGCTGGCCGAGGAGAGGGGAGAAACAGTTTCCAGGGGTTCCCAGTTAGATCCGTCCTGGCCCACTACCCTAACAGGAATCCTGGACACTATAGAAGTCAAGGGAAATCCATATCATCCTGAGGCTGCATCAGAAGCATCATTAGCACTTGTTTACAGATCAGTGCTAAAAACAAACCAGCCTGAAGATATTAGCTGTCTGAAAGGATGCAATTTGATTCTTTAATCACATGAGTTAAAGTGAGAATGCTTCAGCTCCACATGCAGATTTAATCCTGTTTCCACTTTCAAACACGGGTTGTGCAGGACTAGAATGAACTTTAACTCCAACCACAAATTTTATTGGCTGAATTTCAAGGGTGCCCTGGTCTTTTCCCCCGATAAAGCTTTCCTGTGCTTCACAGACTTGAGTTCTGCGTTGCTGGGGACACCCTGAGAAATCCCCAGTGGAACTGATGGGCTTCCTTTCATGAACCAATAGCAGGACCCATTAATTTTCAAGACGTAGTATAAACTCCATCTGGAATCCAAAGTGTTTGTGGAGATTACATACCCAGGAACAGAGTTACTGAATGAATTAAAAGTAAATGCACTTCCCCAAACTCAGCCTGGTAAACACAGCTTGGGAAAATATTTCCTTTTGCCTGAGTGACAGCGATGGAAGGTAGGTAATGTGATGCTTTCAGATGGGGATTAGGTTTGCCCACCTGTACATGGCTAGTCAGCTGGTTTAGACCTGGCTCAGTTCCCTAGATGGCCCTTTCTCATTGTCCATCTGCAGAGCCCGAGGGCAGCAGGCAGCGAAAGCTCCACTAACTCAGCACTTCGTAGTCCTACAAGATCAATACACAACCCAGAAAGGACCCAAAGCAATTTTCTCCTCTTCTCCTCAGCTCTCAGTTCCATTTGTTGCTAATGGCCCAGAGCCTGGACCAGTGATTGCTGAAGGTTCCTGGGGTTCAGGGCTTTATGTGAGAGAAGCAAGCTTTGTTTCTTGTCTAAATTGCTAGTCCATTCTTGTTTTCATCTTGAAGACACCAGAGAGCTGTTGTCACTCTTGATTTTGAAAGAAAGGATAGTTCTTCTCCCTATCCTTCTTCTACCTCTTATTGGAAACACTCAAGCACAACACTAATCATTTAAATAAATACACAGCTGTTGATCACACAATTATGGTGTGTAGCAGTGAAAGCAACAAACAGTAACAATTGTGGCTGGACCACCCCTTTGCGACAATGAAAATTACAACAAACTAAAACAACATTATGACCCCATCCCTTCAGGCGTAGCACACCCTCTTTGGTGGGGAGGTGTAGTTTCTGGAACAGTAGAAAGTTTGCAAACTGGGACCCACAGGCATCATAGATCGGGCTGTCAACCCACAGGTGAAAATTTGTGAAAAAGAATGAAAAAAGGAGCAAAAAAATCAGTGGTAGTTTTAAGTGAAATATGGTAGGGCACACTAGGGTTACTCTCTAGGTCTCCTTGGGCCCCTGCTGTCAGTACCTGGTAGTCATTATCCCTGTGAGCTTTTGCTTCATCAAAGGTCTTCCCAACTCCCGTGATAGACTCAGCTCCGTCTCATGGCACTTGGATTTCAGGAGCTTCTGAGTCCAAAAGACAGAAGAGCAGAGATTCTAGACAGTTTATTGCCTACTGTATCTTATGGCTGGAATGATTAGTTTGGTGAGAGAGGTGGCCTACCTTAAAGTCATGGCAAAAAAAAAGTACGAAGGGAATTATTTCTTTTCTGCAAGATTAGCCTGGGCCAGGGGCACTCACAACTTTGTTACTTGGCTTTCTTTCCTTCCAGACTATTTCTACCTCCACCACCACCTCACTGTTTCCTCCCTTTTGCAGGGAGTCTACCCTTAATCATCATTTGCATGGGGATTCTTGTTTGAGAGTCTAATGAGAGCCTACTGTTCTATGTTATCTTTGCACAGCCTCTTACATATGCTATATCTATGTATACATGTACTGTGTATTTAATCATACAACAGTCCTTTTAGTCTGCATTTGACAGATGGTGATGGTAGGAGCATGTACTCCTTCTCAAAGGGGAGAAGACAGAGAGTGGATAATACATACAGTGATACTGAAAAAACAGTTGCATACCATGGTGACATTTTTTGGATTTCATGTTTATGAAGAACAAGAAAAAAGAAATTTGAAGGCTCCAAATACAGAGAAATGTATTTCTTTATAGAAACTGAAAATGTTAAATGACTAGTTGGTTATTCCACGTTGTATATATGTTGCTAATCATCATACTGCACCCTATAAAAATTATAACATTTCTATGCTAATTATAAACAAACAGTTGAATTAAAATTATAACATTACTACAGTTTCATTCTCAAATGAAAACAACAGCACACGTATGTCTGCCTCTTGAGCCTTTTGTTTCAGTTTCACTTCTTACTTATATTTTTACTTTTCATCTAGTCTTCTCTCATATAATACATCCCAAGTGCAGTGTCCTCTCTCTCCACTCCTCCAAGTCCTCCCCATTCCTACTATCGTCCCAAGATCTGCTGCTCCTCTGTTTTTGTTTTTGTTTTTGTTTTCAGAAAAGAAGGCGTCCCAGGGATATCAACATAGCATCTTTAAGACAAGGCACAAACCCTCCTATCAAGGCTGGATGGAGCAACCCAGTAGGAAGTTCCCAAGAGCAGGCAAAGAGTCAGAGACACCCTCCTTTTTAACTACTAGGATTCCCAAAAAGCCTCAAACTGAACAGTCACAACATATATGCAGAGAACTTAGCACAGATACATGCGGGTTCTGTGATGGCTAAGTCAGTCTCTGTTCACCTTTCAGTCATTACGTTTATAATCAGAACAGACAGAGACACAGAGTCCAGAAATGCTTCTTAGAAAAATATTACACTTAAAGATAATGGTCTCTTTCTAACTAGGCAGTACAAAGGCTGACTTCTTACCAAAAAGATATCATCTAGAGAAGGCAAAAGTAAGCATAGATGATTCTGTATTCACTGGGGAGAACAGATTAAGCGTAAAAGGGTCCTTACTTTTGACCTTGAAAATAAAGTAAGTTTTAAAAACTGCATGAGTCATCCCATGCACATTTTTGGAGCAAAGTACTTGTGTTTGAAGTTGCTGGCTCCACTGTAACATGGTCTTCACTAGAGACAAATCTTTACAAACACTAAATCAATAAAATCACCCTTTGTGCCCACTGAGGAAGTTAGGAAGCTTGGCAGTAAACAACAAAGGTCTACAAACCTTCAGCTAAGATGTTTTATAGCAAATTAGTGCAAATTAAAGGCCTCAAATGGACAGAATTATAATTAGCTGTTAGCTTGCTCCTTCTCATTAGTACCTTCCACTGGGCTTCCATCACACAATTAGCTTTATAAAGTAGCCCTGAAAACAAACAAAAGAACCCCTTTCTCAACTTTTTAAATAAAATATTACTTTCCAAACGTCATTGCATTTACCCCAAAGATTCCAGTCTCTTTTGATTTATCTTTATTAGCTTTGGGTCATGGGATATCACAGGCTCAGGTGGTTTATGACTCACACTAGAAACGTTGCCAACAGTCCCATGGGGCCATCATTTTGCCACCGGGTTCCTTTGCCATTCTTCCTAGAACTTCCAGGGCAGAAAGATAAATAATGCCCACTCCACCACTTTATCTTGTGTCAAAGAAGAACTTTATAAGCAGCTAGTAACAACATTGTAAGGATAAAATTAAGGTCTGAGACTTATTTAATAGTTGGAGGAGTGTCTCAAAAGGAAGTAGGGTTTCAGAAAACAGAGTGACAACTCTTAACACTACTGTCAAAATCTAATCAACTCATATATGCTATCTGTTGATCATTTTATAGTTATAACACCTGGCAAAGAATGTTCTTTTAACCCTCATTACAATAAGGAGGAGTCTGAAGTACTGACTCTGTGATTGCTTACTCCCTATAATAACTGACATAATTGATGGCCAAAGACACACTATTCACCTCAAGTCCAGCATCTCAGATCCTCAATGTGTTAGCCGTTGGGCTTTAGGATCCAATTCCGAAAGGCTGCACCACGGAAAGCAGAGTCTCTAGGTCAGTGTTTGTCAACCTGTGGCTGGCAACTCTTTTGGGGTCACATATCAAGTACCCTACATATCAGCTATCTATATAACAGTTCATAACAGTAGCAAAATTATAGTTATGAAGCAGCCCTGAAATGATTTTGTTTGGGGGTCACTACAACATGAGGAACTGTGTTAAAGGGTAGTAGCATTAGGAAGGTTGAGAAGCACTGCTCTAGGTAATCATTTCCATGTTTGAAAGTTGTCTTAAGCATAGTTTTGTCAACTGTTAACTATATTGACAGTGGTGTTTTAAATGGGAGATGTGTGGCATATGTCTGGAGAAACTGTTCCAAGGAAGAAAAGCATGGGACATTGAATTCCCAGTAAACCTGGTCACTGAAGACCCCTGAAGCTTACCATTAGGAACAGGTACTACATTCCATAGTGTTCTAGAAATCACCAGGATCTTATAGTAGACCACATACATATCCTCAAAATATTTGTATCCTACTAGGAATACAAAAAATCAGGGAATTTCAGGCTTTTGTAACTATTGGGGACAGAAGCAGTACCACGTAAAACATAATTATCTATGGCTCTTAATATTTTCTGGAATCCCTTTTGCTAGTAAATTATGGGCTCCCAGATAATTGGGAGTGGGTGTTTCCAGATTTAGTTTATTTTCTATACCCAAGGTAGCAGAATTTTAAATATACAATGACTACTCATTTAGTAGAGAGTTGAACATAGGAAATAATCATTAGAGAAGCATTGGGAAAGCTGTGAAAACAGACACCACACATCCTGAACTGGATGGCGGAACACAGTCACTCTCTGAAAACTTTGATGTCTCCACAATGAGGTACAAGCTTTACGCTCAGATATGTTCTCTGGTAGTGATCATTTCCCCCAATTATGTGAGGAGAAAAAACCTGTAATTGACTGTTTGGTATAAAAGGATTGGAGATAATTAAAAGGCAGCATTGTGGGCTTCAGATCTTGAGGATTCATGTTTAGATGGATGTTCATTTTCAGAACTGTGATGCTCATGCCTTCAGAGAGGAGAAAATGGTCATGTTTTAAAAGAGTGAATTTTTCAATAACTGAATTCAAGTTGGCTCAGAACAAAAATGAGAGTACTTCCATAATAGGACAGGGTCCTTAGTCCTACTGCTTTAAGCAAGATTCACATGGAAAAAACAAGACTTTTTTTTTAAAAAAAAATTGATAGGCATTACAACTCAATCCAAATTAAATCACAAATTTCAAATTATAAGGACTAATGAAAGAAATCTTTAGAAGAGTTTATTTATTTTCATTTGTTTGGAGGGGACACACATGCCATAGTGTCAGTGTGGAAGCCTGATGACAATATGCAGGACTACATTCTTCTATTTCTTCTTCTTGTTCTTCTTGTTCTTCTTCTTGTTCTTGTTCTTCTTCTTCTTCTTTTCCTTTTTTTAAATTTTTTTTGGTTTTTCGAGACAGGGTTTCTCTGTAGCTTTAGAGCCTGTCCTGGAACTAGCTCTTGTAGATTATTCTGGTCTCAAACTCATAAAGATCTTCCTGCCTCTGCCTCCTGAGTCCTGGGATTAAAGGCATGTGCAACCACCACCCAGCTCTGGAGTCCATTCTTTGTTTTAATATGTGGATCCTGGAGATTAAACTCATTTAATCACATTTGGCAACAAGGACCTTTATCGTCTGAGACATCTTGATGGCCCATGAATGGGATCTTAGAAAATACAAATGAGAAAAGCCCTAAAGTAGTCATAATTGCCGTAAACTAATTTGCATTTTAAACAATTATTGCTATTGAGTGTGTATTTTTATGCATGTTTGTGGCTGTAATGTCTGTATCTGTCCACATTCCACTGTATACATGTGTAAATCAAAGGATGATTTTCAGGAGTCAGTTCTCCCCTTCCACCCATGGGTAAGGAGTACTGGACTCAGTTCATCATGTTTAAGGGGCAAGCACTTGCACCCAGTGAGTGAGCAATCCTGATGCTGGACCAGATTTTTATTTTCAGATACATAACATTATCACAAACAAACACTCAATTACCCAAGATTGTGCCAACTATTTGGGAATAGTACTTGGGTGCATGTGAAAAATTAATGCACCAAAGAAAAACATCACAGAAGCATACTTCAAGTTCACGGAACACATAAACCTATAAACCTCTATATATCATCACTGTGCTATTTTCCAAAGCCTTTATTTTAACCTCCAATAGAATGTAATTCATCGCTCTTGGCTAGTTTAGAGGTATGATGCTTGTCAATAATTTGTATGTCAGATTTCTGGAGCAGAAGTTCTCCTCTTAGGTCCTGATAGCCATGGGCCACTCTAATGTCTGATGAAAGCTCCATGGTGGTTTTTCCAAAGATGGACATTTCCAAGTCTCTAATAAAATCTTCAGAAATTCGCAAAGGCAGGTAGTAGTTATTTGTCCGTGTTGTCCCTGCCATATCTCCACAGTATTATCTCATGTCACTGTAATAGGACTCATATTCTATAGTGAATAATCTTATGGATTTTAGATTTTCAAGCTGCACCTTCATTTTGCATCTTTTCTCTATTTTAAGGAATACATACTGGATCCCCAAATGCTTGCAAAATGCTAACATTTACCTTTAGGAACACATAGCATGGGTGCCTATATAGTTAAGAGCATTTCTGTCTTCTTTATTTCATTTACCTTCATTATGCAACAAATCTGATGACTCTCTGGTCCCCTGTGTTGGACATTCCATCATCTGCCAATATTTTTAATGATCCTTAAATAGATAGGGATTGCCTAGGCAAGAAGATTCCTGTGTTGTTACAGATGGAGTTCAGGATTAAACCTTCCCAACATCAGGTTGTTCATCATAATGCTTCCTCTTGTTTTCAGTGTGTATGGATAAGACAGTGCACATAAAAGTGTCTTGTGAAGGAATATGTCAATACAAGCCATGTTGGTCATTCATTGAGAGATATTTGAATTTTCTATAGCAGTGGATGCAGAATTTTCTTTTTGTAATTTTGAATTAGTTATATTTTTATTTCATCCTCCTCTATGAACAAGCATCTAGATGAAGGGGAATGGTCCTGGCCTATTTGGCTTATAGCCACACCCCGCCATTAGTTAATTATTCTGCCCCTAATTAGCCATTAGCTAATTACTAGGGGTTGGCCATCAGATCCCAATTAGGTATATAAGGGCAGATTCACGTAGTAAGCTCTCTTTCTGTGGATTGCGGGTCTGCCAGCGTCTTTGGAGGAGCACTGTAAATCTGTGTGTATTCTTTTCCTATTAAACTGCATGTATAGCTGGTTCGGGTTATACTTGGTTGAAACACCTACACGTGGTGCCCAACGTGGGTGATTTAAAGACCCCCCCCAGCCGAGGGGGCTGTATTTCTCCCCAAGGTGGCTCTGTGTTTCTCGTCCTGCCGTTTCCCAGCGCTTTCGGTCACTGCCAGCAATTTTTCGGGTTTTTCCACGTTTGCTCGCTGTGAATGCCATTGTGAATTTCCCGCTCCACCCCTGAGCCCACCTCTCCTCTGCAGCCATAACCCGTGCCACTGCTGAGCCAGCTGGGCGGTGGTGGCACACGCCTTTAATCCCAGCACTTGGGAGGCAAAGGCAGGGACCGTAGCCACTTTCCCCTAGCCCATCCGCCGCTCTCCTTTATTCTCCCCACCAGCACCATGCTCCAAGCCCGGGGCTTCCCTCACGTGCCCACCACCAGGCTTGGCCCAGACAGCACAGGGGCCACCACCATTGCAGCTCCCACTGCGCGCTTGTCCCGTCCCATGTTTGTTGCGTTTCTTTGTTGTGTTTGGAACTTTTAGGAATTCAGAGCTGGTTCTGAGTCCATTCTCGCTGACTCCTGTGTCCCTGCTCCGGCTCCTGCTCTGCTCGGCCGCACTTGGCCTGCCCCTGCAATCCTCCCTCGGGTCCCCGCCGCCCGTGCTTCCATCCGCTCACCCTGCGCCGCCACCCGGACCTCAGCTGCCCACCAATCACCGAACTGGGGCTGGCCGTGCCGCTGCCCTCCGGCCTGCGGTGCACACCCGCCCTTTCACCCCATGCAGGTGCCTGTACTGGGGATTCAGGCACTCCAGAAATTGTGCCGTGCTCTTTCATCTCTGGACTTTTTCAGGGTCTGTTTTCCAGGGTCTGGGGGCTTGAGCTGCTGCCCTGCCCCCACCGACACTGCGGTATTGCATCAGGACTGCCGGCTGCCACGACTGCTCACTGCCCAAGGCCATAGCAGACATACATTTCAGCTTTACGACCTTCTGCAGAAACTTTGTACCACTGCTACATCTACTGGTGAGCTGCGGTAATATGCCTTCCATTACTATGACCCCTCCTACCAACCAATGGGTTAATCTCTCGTTTGACAATCTAAATGGTTTTAGGCCTTATGCAATG
>JAQHUG010000017.1:7656052-7673028 GCA_028555095.1 Dicrostonyx torquatus | reverse complement strand
TCACTCCTTTCAACACCTAAAACAAGCACATCATTTTTATTTCACTCTCTGTCATGTCTGTGTCCTTTTCTATGATGGACCTATGCAAGTCACTTCACAGTTTCAAAGGGAATGCATTTAAATGCTGATAGGCAAGCATGGTGAATGACAAGTCAGACTGAAAAAAGGAACTAAGAAATATTCTCTGCAGTAGAACTTGTTACATATTTCAGTGTGAATTTGGATATGCATTTGCTTTCCAAATTTATTGATAGTTTTAAAAACACACTAAAGCAATAAATTTATTTTCCTTGATTACATTGTACTGCATGCCTTTCACTAGATGATGGGCAAGAGTAATCAGATTGGAGAAGAAAATGGAACTCATTGCTTTGAATTTTAAAGGATATTGTGTGCCTCAGTGGTATATACTCTCTGATTCTCCATTTGCATTCTGCTCCTCACTGCAGGGGGTCTTTCCTTTCCCCAAATAGCCTCTGTTCTACTTTTCTTTATGTGTGTATAGCTGGACATATCCATGACTATTACAGAAGGTAATTTCTAGATGTTAGAGGAAATGGAGTATGTGTCTGGCTTATTTCACTAAATATGATGATCACTATTTTCATCCAAGCACATTGTTCAATTCTTTTTAGTAGACCAAATTCTATTTTGACTATATTCATTATGTATTTTTACCCATTCATGTGTTGATGGGCATTTAGACTGCTTATGTTACTTTGGTGTTGTGAATAGTGCCTCAATAGATATGGATGTGCAAACCTCTATGTGCTCTACTGGCAGAGATGTCTTTGGATATATAGTCATAAGTGGTGTGGCCAAATCTTATCAGAACTCTAACTTAAGTTTTTTTGAAGAACCCCTATATTTATGTTCAGAGTGATTTATGTAATTTATGTCCCAACAAGCAATTTATAAGAGTTTCTTAATGTAGCTATTTCTTGAAGTATATAAGATATCATTAAGTAATTCTCCATTTCTAATGCAAGGCCTGTATTTACTTATTTGTTTACATTTATGATTATTGTGTATGTAACTGTTTGCTGCTGTATATGTGGAGTCAGCTAATTCCTTCTATCTTTACTCTCATGGTCTTAAGACTTCTGATGTTTTTAAGTGACACTCTGACCTGAAGTCCATAATGATTTTCTAGTTGAAACCTGCATCTCTCATGAAATCTAAACATACTCCATCTTGTGAAGTTGTGGCGTGCACCTTTTTTACATCTGAACTCTTTTCATTTGAATAACAGAGTAAGTATTATTTGATATTTAGAAAATCCCTTATCACAATTTCCCCCTTCTACTTCCCTTATCTCCACTCTTGAAATATTAAGTTGTTATAGTGTGTTTTCTATCCATAATCTTTACATTTTAGATAAATTGACTCATAGTAATCCAAAGGTTTGGAATTGAAAATTTTGCCAAGGGCCTTTTCAAAGAATTCCATTTCTTCAGCTTATCCTTTAGATCTTAAAATGCCAGTGAAATTGTTTTCCAAGAATCTCACGAAACTGTGTATAAAGTTTCTATGTTTAATTACTGTCTTCCAATGCTGAAACACAGTACCTGTTCTATTGTATGTGAGAGTTTCTAGCCTTCTAGCCCTTTGGGTTATCTTACACACATGATTTGGGATTCCTCCCTGTATTCTGTGATTACCATTAATGAATAAAGAAACTGCTTTGGCCCTATAGGTGATCCATAGGGGAACAGGGCTAGGTGGGGAAATCTAAGCAGAATGCTGGGAGAGTTAGCAATAAGAAGCTAGAGCTAACTGGCCAAGCAGTGATTTATTTAATACAGTTTCTGTGTGATTATTCTGGGGCTGAGCAGCCAGGAAACAACAAGCAGCCTCCTCCCAACAAATTGGCACCCAAAACTTTGTATTAGGCTTAGTACTTTCTTATTTAAACAAAAGAGGGAGGTGCTGTAGAAATTCCTACCACCACTAGCCTTTAAGTCACCTGACCACTTGGGCCTCTTGTACTATATATCCTGAAGTAAAGCGTGGGTCCGGCCTTTTTTCCAACTGCAGGATTTGGTTGCTGCTCTCCATTCCAGCAGAGGATTGTGAACTGTGAGTATACCCCAAAATAAAAAATCCTATTACACTCAACTCTGAGCTACTGTGGGATTTCTTTTAAGTGTACTTCTTCAACATGAAAATTCTGGTAAATAGTCACATATAAGACTTAAAGGACGTCAGTAAACAGAATGGCCTTCAATAAGTTAATGAATGAACTCTTTGACGTCTGAACACTATAAACAATAAAAATTGAGCTAATAAACCATAAAGCAGTTCCACATAATTCTAAGAAAAGGAGTTTATAAAAGGGCCATGCAAAGTACAATTTCAATTCTGTGCTTTTCCATGAGAGGCAAAGCTAAGTATAGAGTACAAAGATCAGTGGTTTCAAATATATGATAGAGAGAGGGACAGGTAAGAAGAGCAGAAGGGCTTTGTAGAGCAGGGAACATAGATGATACAATTCATTAAACATTTATCAGAAGTCACAGATCATGCAATACCTTTAGTGAACCTTCACATTCCCTATGGACATTGGGGGTGGTAATGTATTAGTGGAGTGTTAACAGATTAAACTCATTAATAGGGTGAATTAATACTGCAGAAGGTTATGTATTGTAGAAAGATGCATGAGAAATTCTTATATTTTCCTGTTAAGCTAAAATTGCTTTAAAGCTGAAGTGCGTTTTAAGATGAGCACAGAACACAAAGATGAAATAAAACAAGGATTTATTGCTATGGAGTAGATGACTAAAAATTATCAAATTTTTGTCTATGGCCTAAATCCCACCAATCTTTTTCCTTCACCATATTTATGATAAATATTAATTATTTGGCATTCAAAAACAATAATTTATAGTTTTATGGATTATTACAAAATCCATCACTTAATAATTCCCTTTCTATATTAGTTCAGTTCTTTACAAATCCAAACTGTCTGTCTCCATGAGGAAGCCCTTTTCTTCTAGAACCATGGGTTGTCTTTTCCACATACAGGACAATCTAAATATGTTGTCTCAAGTGTCTCTGTAAGTCTTCACTTTTGTGCAACATTGGTATGTCTGTGTTCACTTTGTGCATTCTCGCTTAGGCACCCTGCAGTCAGTTATCTCTTACCATGCACTATTATATTTGTGAGACTATGGAACAAGATTCTTTTTATCATTCTGTACCTCATCATACACATATGATATATACATGGGTGAACAAATATGTTGGTGTGAACCACGAAGAAACAGAACCCATAAAGGCTTTTATTATTTTGTTTTTTTTCTTTGTTGATTTTAACTAAAAGCTTAACAGACAATGAATATTTATGACTCTTAGCAACCATATGCCAAAGTTCTAACCCCCCAAATGTGGATGTGAGGTTACAAGACTATTGAAATTAAGTCATGTTATGAGGTAGAGTCTTATTAGGATTAGTATTCTCATAAAAAAAAAACTTTATCTCCCCCACCCTCTTCTCTTATATTTTTCCTTCTTCTCTGACTTGTAAAATGTATTTTTCGGTGTGACAGAAAACAGTCCTCAACAAAACCTGCCCATATTGTTTCACAACTTTAGATCTATGAGCATCCAAAACTGTAAGGAATAATTATCTATCTCTTATATTAGTCTGTCTGTTATTGTTATACAAATCAGATATGGTGAAGCTGCATAATGACCTGATGTGTACATAATATATTTTTGGAAATATTTATTGTTTGGCCACAAATTTTCATGTGTAGTTGCCCCTAAGTATAAATGAGAGTTTCCTGCACTTCACAAAGTGTATGTTATAGCTTCCTTGAGCATCTATGGGAAGTCAGCTAAGTGCCAGTGACAATTACTAATTATATGTCTACATTTTGACATCATTGCAGAATTGTCTCAGTGACTCAAAGGAAGCAGGTAGTTCTATTATGAAGTAGTATAATAACTTTATTTTTGTCATCCATTTTTGGAAACACTTGCAATGCCTTTTAACACTTTGTCATTTATAGAGGTATACATTGTTAGCCTAAAATGTTGCTATAACAGTCATTTCTAAAAACCCCTTCTTAGCACAATACTTTTAAACATTATTTGATTACTTCAAATTTTACCCAAAGAGTGAATATGGACTTAAATCCATTTTTCATAAAAAGATATTAGTCATTGTTTCCTGTAATCACACTTAGCATGAGTCAAATAATAGCATCTCCATTTGAAAGAGAATTTTCCTGCAAGGTTGAAAGTTACTTTAACTCCTTTTTAAATGTCTCAAAAATAACTCATAGCAAAGTGCTTATCTTGGAAGGGAGAATTATCTGTTTTATTAACTCTCTTAGGCTGCTGTTTCACAGAAGCTGTCTTAGGACTGACTTATGCATTGCAATCTTTTGTCTACAAAGTTCTGGATAAGAAAATAAGGGTACCAGTGAAAATAAGTGAAGGCGTCCAATACGGAGGTTATCATCACTGGTGCATGTTGAGAATCAGTATCTTAACGAAGAGCATATTTAAAAAGTATTACATTGTCACCTGAACATGGGAGAAGAAATTAAATGATGTTGAGTAGTACTTAGCATTGAAGGTCATTGGGATAATACTTTACATCCCTAGACATAACACAGATAGGTTTAAAATGGAACAGAGCTAAAAAAATTGTACATGGGTTTAGATCAGGAACACAGAGGGAGTCCTGAGATTGGTCAAAGGAGCAACAGTGTTGAAAGCTGAAGACAGGCCTGGGATGTGAGAGTTCAAAGACACATGCTTACATAGGATTAGAAAAAAGGGGAGTTATCGACTATATTAATTAATTGTAGGTTCTAGATAGGTAGAGAAAACAAAAAAATAAGGTCTATGAAATTATGATTGATCTTGAAAATCAAAACCTACTCTTTTTCTAGAGATTCTCTTTTCTTTCATTATATATCCATTAAGTCATTCACCATAACTTTTAGAAAAATTAATCAAGGTACTAAGTTAGACTGCATAGGATAGAGAAGTGACTAAAATCTTGTTCTACAAAACCCATTTTGTCTTTAATACCTTGCAATATAATGTGAAGGCATTTTATTATATATGTTTGATAAATCTCATGGGTCCTAACTAATTATTTTTCATAGAGAAGATGCATAATCACAGTGATTGAGAACTTAGAAGAACATTACAGTTCCCTCATTCATACTTTTCTCGTTATCACAGATGTGCCAGAGTCTTAATGTTCTGTTTGGTGCTCTGGCTATTTGCTTAATTAAACCTTTGCAGCAAAAAAAAGAGAACATTGCCTGGATTCAAGGGTGTATTCTCAGTGACCTCAGATTACAACCATGACCTGCCCATTACCTAATTATAAATCAAATAGTTTGTTATCTGATACCAGATTTAAACCTTTAAGATTCATAATACATTATGGCTGAATAATCAATTGTGGAAGATTTTTATGTGGACAGTTCCCTCTGTGTGCTGTGATTACCATTAATGAATAAAGAAACAGCCAGGAACCAACAAACAGCCTGCTGCTACATATCTTGTGTCTCAATCCAGCATTGTTGCTTTTCTACAAGGTTAAGAGCATAAATAACTGTTTTCTTTTGGGTAAATCATGGAAAGTTTATTTAATGCTAAAATGTAGCTCCAATAAAGATATATGAGACCATCAGATTGTTCAATTAAAGATAGCATCCGTTGCAGAGTTAGCTGTCTTACAAACATTTGTGTCCACTTTACAGTACAGAGTAAAGCGAGACAGAACTTCTTGGCCAAGAACTATATTACCTTCCCCTCCTCCATACAAAGGATGTAAAGGATCTTATGGTTAGTTTCTGTCAAAAGAGTGTCCATGAGCAAAGAATGACTAAGAAGCATGGAAGCTCCACCTTTTCTCCCACCAGATGCAAGCACCTAGGGACAGTCTGATTAACAGTAGATTGTGGAACCAATAGATGGGAAGAGGGCAACTTCTAGAAGCATCAAATGACAACACAGTGCTCACTAATCACAAACATTCCTTTGCACTCTGCAAAACTGAAAAGCTTCCATTTTTGTTTGTGGCTGTGATAAGAATTGCTTTCACTTTATTTCTTTCCTTGTATATTTTTATTCAAAAACTTACACTTTCTCCCCTTATCCCAGTTCCCCCCCCTGCTCTCCCACTACCCCTCCACCCTCCCCCTGCTCAATGATCATTTCTATAGTTTGTTGCTTTCACTTTATTGCAGACACATGATTAAACATCAGCATATCTTAGAAAAAGTGGGGAGACATATGGTAACGGCAAATTTGCATCCAGATAACAAGACTATTAAAAGATAAGCACGTCTTTAAGATGATTGACTAGAATGTCTAACAGCATTTTTCCCAGGAGGGGAAATTACACTTCTCAAAGAATGACAGTGGTTGTGCAAGATGCTACATTGGGAGCAGATGAATGAGTAGATATCTCTCCGTCTTCATTCTCTTAAAGAATAGCATTTTGTAATCCAGGGTTTGGTGTTTTAAATAAAACGTTAATATTAAGCAAACAGTCTTTTTGATGTATGTGCAGTGCTCTCAGTATATGTCATGAGGCTCTCTTATCAAGAATTGTTTAAGGAGAAAACATACATCTAGTCAACATATTTAATAATTATGGCCCCTCTCATTTGAAGAAGGAGAGTGAGGTCCAAGTATATTGAGTTTTACTATATACCCATGATTATTCTTAATATATAATGGCATTATGATACATATCCAGGATACTTAGTCCTCAATTTCAGAAAGCAAGAGCAAGTTGGTGATCAAACCTTAACCATAATGATGAGAATTACTCATTACAGAATGGTGAGCCAACAGACGTCTAGCTGAATAGATGACTGAATATAGATGTTCCTTTACTATAACAGAGTAGTGTCTTGATGAATTCATGCTAAATTTAAAACATGAGAAGTAAAAATAAATTTACATATGTGACTTGGGGCAAATATCAAAGCTTGGCTATCCTATCTGCTGCTGTAAAAGTAAAATATTTCCCTCTATATTACATAACTGAATGTCATCTGTGACTCACTGTCGCTATTCTGCCTCCTGAGATGGTGTTGCTTGATATCACTTGTCTGAGAAAAGAACAAATTTTGAAAACTAAAGGAAAGTTTCCGGTGACTGTGTATTGATTTCAGTACACTATTGAATTCATCACATTGAACTGTTATAGTAGAATAACCATATTTAGGCTAATGACCATTCCAAATTTTTGTTTCTCCTAAAATATAATGAGAATTAATTTTTATTTTATTTCTTATGTATATCCATTCAAACTCATGTGCTAAAGCCTCTACATCATCACTTTCATTACCTCACAACATGTCAGTGCTCAGAAATAGAACTGAAAACATGTTATGCAGAAGTTCCAAAGGTTAAGACCTTACCCAAATGATTGGCATCTTTATAAGATGATACAGACATAAACAGCACAAACAAAGCAACTCTTTTGCCAGGATATGGCAGGGACTTCAATATTTAAAAACCAATTAGAATCTGTGAAGAAGTGAATTCTGTTGGCATCTCGATTTTAGACTTCCTGATTTCGTAATTATAAGAAAATCACTTTCTGTTTGTTAAGCCACCCAGTCAAGAAAATATGTACACCATACAATTTATCACAACCCATGCATTCAGTTTCTTAACCTTTATTTCAAACTCATATAGTGACCTTCCCTTTGTAACTTAGATGACATATAAGTTTAAGCAGTCCATTTAAGTGAAATTTAAAATATCAGAAAAGAAATATTTTTTATTATATACTGGCTTATTTTATGGTATGTGTTTCAACTAAACACTTTTCATTAAATAAGGGTTGACCTATGGTCTCCTAAGTTTATATTGAAGTTCAAACTCCCAGTATTCATGAATCAGAGGGAATTGAGGTGATTAGATTAACCCTTACCAAAATTAGCAGACTTCTGATTGCAGTGTTAATATTCCTCAGAATTATGTTCACAAACATATCCAGTATAAGGATTGACATACTATCAGAGCATTCTGTGAGCTAGTCACATTTATTCTTACAAGTAACAATCCTACCTGCTGTTGTCACATGAAGAAGCAATATAGACAACGCAGGTAAGCAGAAAACGAAGTTGCAAAGACCTGGAGATCAAATACAACCCTAGGGAAAAGTTCCAGGAGAGTTTATCTTTCATAGCCTTCAAAAAAACCTTTTAAAACAACATGACAGCACATGCTGTTTACATGACCTACCTATTACTCTGCTGTATAGCAAGACAGCAACATATTCTCAACTGAGATTAACTCTTAACTGTGGAGTCATTAGACAACCTTTGACCTTTGGGAGTTAAGAGAGTATGCCATGCCAATAGTTCATTGTTCCTTCCTAGATTTCCCTTTATATGCTGTTTACCTGTGGGACTGTCCTTTCAATCTACACTTATCAAATGTGTCTACCCACATTCTTAAATTATATCATGAAGACATTGATAAATGCCACTGAACAGTTGATGAAAATTCAGATTTCAACAGAATGTCCTTATAGGGAGATATCAGAGAGTGACATCACTCAGCCTGATGCATTTTAATGAATAAAACATGCTTATGTCTCACAATTCTTCCAAAGATTCATACAAACACCTCCATGTTAGAAAACTGCTGAATGAAAACTTGGAAACAATCAATCATTGCACTGTTTAATTTTTTATTTCCCTTTCAAGACCTGCCACTTAAACAGTGATTTTTTTTTCTTGCTAATCTGACAATTTCTTACTGACAGCCACTCATCAGGAGGATTTATTAGCACACTGCTGCTTTTCTCTCTCAGTACAAACATTTCAAGGCTGAAATTAGAAACACTGACAAGAAATGTGGTCTTTAGTTAATGATTTATGCTTTTGGTTTGGAAAATGGAATGTCTATTAAATATATCGTACTGAAGAGGAACTTCCAAACTTTCTGTTGAAGCTCTCAGAAGGAATGTTTTATGATGATTACCCAATAAAAATAGTACTTTGGCATTTTGATTCTTTTCACCCACCAGAAAAATAAAAGACTATTAAAATATATTGCAGCAATTAATTGTATGTGCATAGGATTTTGGCAGGCTTTGTTTTACCCCTGGGGATCTGTCACTGACTCTATCATTTGGGTGCAAGTCCATCCTATGCTATTAATGTCTTAGCTATAAAATACGATTACTATAGGATTTACAGTTGTTGGTACTTGAACAAAACAATCCAAGGAGGGACTAATAAGGAAAGGTACTGATATCACTACGCAGGTGCTCATAATTGTTTGCTAATGTTACTGACCACATTAACACTGGCCAGTTCCTCCTCACTGGTCTTGGAAGTGAGGACAGAAAGATTAAGAATTCTACATTCTTCTGATCTAAAACCAACTGTGCTATGATGTCTAAAGAAGATGATGGTACAGGAGAAAGTATTTTGATAAGTGTCAGACTTTGAGTAAATACGTGAGTAATTTGTCATTGAAGGTACCTGCCATTTAGTGCCAAATTATAGGATTGTCTTACTTTGGACTATCAAAATATTTTTTCAGTTGTTTTTAAGTAATAGAACTTTATTAACTTTCATATGACATATTTCTGTTGTTTTCCATTTCCTGCCTCACACAGTAATTCCTCCCAGACACACCTTTTACCAGTTTTTCCCTTTCTCCCATCTAGATATGTTTTCTGTTCTTCATTTGAAAAGAATAGGATTCTAAGAGATAATAAAATACAACAAATTATAATATTATAAAACAAACCCCATCAGGTCATAGCTGGACAAGGCAAACGACATAAGGAAAGGAGCCGAAGAGAAGGCAGAAGAATTAGAGATCCACTCCACACACTCAGGAAAATCTTAAAAACACTAAACTGGAAGCCTTATAATATATACGCAGAGAACCTGGTGCAGACCTGTGTAGACTCTGTGCTTGCTTCTTCAGTCTCTGTAATTTAATAATGAGCTTTGCTTATGTTGATTTAGAGGCTTTGTTTTCTTGGTCTTCTCCATCCCCTCTGACTCTTTCCACCTGCTCTTCAACAGGGTTCCCTGTACCCTGAGGATAGGGATTTGATGGAGATGCCCCATTTAGTGTAAAGGTCTCTCTCTCTCTCTCTCTCTCTCCACTTAATAAGACTACTAATATGCTAAAGAGTGAATATACCTGACAACAACTGTCATCAACTACTGATGTTTTCTTGATTTATAATTCAAGGTAATAGTTCTGGTGTCTCAAATGCTAAACAACATAATTGCTTAATTTCATATTAATTGATTACCTACTAAAGAATAATTCTCTCCCAGATCTATATAGCTTTCCAACTTGCTGGCTTCACAATACTGTGGGAGTTAAAAGTGGAATGTAAGTAGTGGTTTGATACCGTTAACATCTTTTTTTTTCTGGTTTTTAGAGACAAGGTTTCTCTGTGGCTTTGGAGTCTGCGCTGGAACTAACTCTTATAGACCAGGCTGGTCTCGAACTCACAAAGATCTGCCTGCCTCTGCCTGCCGAGTGCTTGGATTAAAGGCGTGTACCTCCACCGCCCGGCGATACTGTTAACATCTTGAGAAAATAATCTGGAGGCAATTATCAGGTTCATATCTGTTGTAAAAGCTCTATATAACTTAATTTTATTTTTTAAAAATAGTAAAAGATAGCATCAAGTGAGTTAGAATTACATTTCAAAAGTTTCAGTTTTACAAAGTGTTTACACACACTAAATTTTTTCAAGTGTAATCATGTAAGAATGCATTTTAAAATGAGTGTCTTTTAGGAGTTAGATAGCCTTTGCTTGCCAAGATGTTTGATTGTGAAATTCTTTTTAAAAATATGCAGGAAAAATAATTATAGAGAAATACAGGTGTTAATTAAAATATAATTTTATTTTTTGTAGACTCTAAAGTAAAGAGAACCTTATTCCCTGTTCCATCAATTATGCCTGTGGAGAGTTTATAGGGTAAAACATACTACTGGGGTATTATCAAGAATCTTTCTCACCATGGCCAGTTAAAATGGATCCAAAGTTCTTTGGTTGTGAGAAGCAGATATCTACCTGTAGCTTTCTTTGTTCAGTTTTAGTGTTCCTTGACAGTAAACAAAACAAGTCTGATTACTTATTTATTGGAGTATTTAATCACCAGGATACAAATGTCTATTCTTAAGTTAGTTCTCATGAGCGTAAATATTTTCAATTTCATCAACTTTCATTTAACTTGACTAAGAATCACTCCCTACAGGATCTATACTGAGCATGATTGGTTGTATAGTTTCTAGCATCATTTTGTGAAGTCTTGTTTTTAGTGGTTTTCAGTGTGTTTCTCAAATTGATAATTTTGTTTAAATTTATTAATTTTATATTAAACCTTCATTGTTAAAAATACTTAAAATACAAAGTATTATTACACACGTTTTCTCTCTCTCACACACACACATACACATACACTTTGTTGGCTACATTACATGCTCCATGTCTCTTTCATCTTGTTATGAGGTCACAACCAACCATAGTGTTCTTTGTGGTGTGACTGATGGAGCACCAGGCAGGGCTGATCACTATTTCCTGTCTTCTGTGCCCAACTATTTTCCTTTCTCCTTGGCAAAATTCATGTCTGTTTTACAACCATCTCTTGCCTGGGCAATATCAACAGATCTTCACTGTCATACTTTCTACATAATTATTGCCAAGTTACCACCTATAAAGATGCTTTTAAGTCAATATATCAAGTAATGTACCAAATGTACCAACATATCACCCTATTGCAAACATCCCAGGGGCTTCCTTTTATAAGGAAATTAAACTGCCCATTCTGACTTCCATGAAATCTGTAATTTCACCTCTCATTATTCTCCTGTCACTCATAACCTCCCAGCCTCAGCTGTCTTTCTCTATGAATGATCACCAAAGCAAGTTCCCATCTCTGAGTATAAAAGCATTTCCTGGTATGGAATTCTGAGTAGTCAAGCATGAAAGGAAGGAGTATAGGTCCTCTTGTTTGCACATTTGTACGTGTGTGTGTGTGTGTGTGTGTGTGTGTGTGTGCGTGTGTGTGTGTGTGTGTGTGTAGGTTGGAAAGAGATTTTCCTCAGTAATGTTTACATCAGTGTTAGAAAGAGGGTTTCCTCAGTAACTCTCTACTTTACTGTTTGAGACAGGGAGGCCACTTGTTTGGTTAGACTGGGTGGTTAGTGATTCCTAGAAACCTTCTGTTTCTATTTCCCCAGTTCTAGTATTTATAAACACATGCCATGCCTTGCTTTTACGAGGTTGCTGAAGATAAAGCCAAGTTCTTAAGCTTGTGTGGCAAGAACATTACTCATTGCACCATTATAGGAGGGCCCACCTTTATTTCTGTTGCTTTCATTGGTTAAATAAAGACTCTGCCTGGCTTGTAAGATAGTTCAACCCTTAGGTGGGTAGAGTAGACAGAACGGAAGTTTTGGGAAGAAAGGAAGTGAGAGAGCCCACCATGAAGCCTCCAGGGTTAGACATGCCGAATGATCCCATCTCGTGGTGACACACAGACTTGTATAATGGGTTAGTTTTAGATATGAGAGCTAGCCAAGAAAAGGCTAGAGATAATGGGCCAGGCAGAGTTTAAATGAATACAGTCCTCATGTGGTTATTTCGGGAATAAACAAGCAACCAGCGGCTGAGCGGACTGGCGGCTGGGGGCTGGGAGCTGGGTGCCGGGAATACAACCCACACCTCTCCCCCACTTACAACACACCATCTCTTTGAACTTATTTATTTAATGTAAAACATAGTTGGAATCACTAGCACCAACATTACACAAATAGTTATGAACATTCTCTGTTTTCCCATCAAATGAGAAACAACAGAACAAGAAAAAATTTCTAAATTAGGAAATGTAAGTAATCACAGACACAAGCAAGGTAAATAAAATGTATTTGATAAAGAAATTACAGAGGCAGGATATTACAAAAGGCACTCAGGCTGAAACCAAGCCTGCTGTACTTATGAGTCAGCAGAGGAAAGAAGCAAACTGACTCACTCAGTGTAGCACTTAAGAAGGCAGTCCTTAGAGCACATGGCAGAATTTTGAGGGAGAGGGAAGAAAAATAATATGTACACATAAAAAACAAGAAAAGTAGTTATTATATTTCTTCGTGTGTGCCAGTCATATAATTAGATTTTATATCGAGTGTATTTTAGACAGGTGTCCTGAAGAAAGGAGAAGAGAAAGGGTCAATGTTTGCTTTTAATTTTATCCCAACACTAAACATCTGCTCTAACCAAGCTAGTTTCCTAAATATACCCTCTGCCCGTTGTTTTCATAATTCCATTTCATTGCCTCCTACCTAGCATGCAGGATCCTAGTAATCCCCTCGCCTCCTCCATGAGCATGATCTGACAATCCCAGCCTACTCTGTTCTTGTTCTCTGAAATCACATTGCCCCTGTTGCCCGTGTCACAAAATTAGGCATTTAATTACATATTGCCCCGTACTGTTTTCTAGTTTGTCCTGGCTATCTTCTTTCCAGACTAGATTGTGACTCCTCAGAAAAGAACCAGTTCTCAGGTTTTACTGTGTCTCCTTAGAAAAGATGGAATCATAATTTAATTATATTGAGAAAAATATTAACTCACTAAATAACTCTTGAGGGTTCATCATATTCTTAAAGATGGAAGTTGGAGAAAGACAGAGACCACAAACACCAAAGATTCCCAGATTATTTACTCCAAGCATATCATACATTGCACCTTGCCTCTGATAACTATGAAGATATTTTATCTGCAGAGTGGAGAGAAGAGGAAAACTAAAAGTCTATACTTAATAGGGTCCATACACTTAGAACTTGGAGTTCACCATTATTATCTAATAAACAAATTAGTTAAAAAGAACTGGAGTCTGTTTCAACCACTCAGTTAAGTTATAGTTACCCTGGCCATTGCATTTTCACTATTCCCAGAAATTTAAATTAACTTCAGTATTTATTCTGAAGTTGCTAGGTTTTGTTCATGGGTGTCTGGGATGCTAAAGGGTCCATTCTGGAGATGATATCTTTATTTTATGTATGTATGGATGGATACACACAGGACAAAGAAAGTGTTCTGATAAGGAAGTGCATGTTTATTTCATAAGCCTACTTTAAGAAATTGCTTAAAAGTTAATATAATTGGGAAAGTTGGGCCTGCAATTGTGCTTACTTCAGCCTTCTGCCTTGTAGGCGGGGACTTTGGCCATCATAGACAATTTATTTTAACAAAGTTCTTTTAAGCAAGTTCATAGAATGACTGAGCTACATAGTTTTTGTTCACCTATCTGTTTCAATAAGCTCCTCAAGCATTATTCATGTTTCACTCTCTGTGTCCTCGTAAAACTCCAGATTGGTTCTTCAATAGCCCTCTGAATCATCAAATTCTTAGACCTCTAAGGGCCCCATTGTGCTGCTGAATGAATGAACAAAGCAATCTATTTCTCAGAGTTCCTGGGCAGAGGAATTAGCACATATAACAGAAGTGCTCGGCATAGTTCAGAAAAGCATATGCAATTATGTGGTATAAATTGCCCTTTTAGAAAAATAATTATTTGTATTATTATATATTATAATTTGCTATATATTATGATTACCATCATTATAAAGCTCATGTTTTAAGGAAGCACAGATTATTATTTGATATGCCATAAAGTTTATTGATAATTTGTAACTGATGTTAGAACCAGAGATCACACTTCAGAACTCGTGCCACCACAAGTGCACCTAAAGGAGAAGATTCACAGAATGAGGCTTAGTGAAGCCCTCACTGGTGGAGCCTTGAAAGAGTGTTGGATGAATTAAATGCTTAGATATATTGGAAAGCTCTCAAAAAAGTGGGCTAACATCACTGAAGTGCATTCTGTTGTGACTGTGGTCATGTCAATTCCTACATTTTATTTAGAAATTTACTTAAATACTATTTCCTGTCTTTATAATCATTAAGGTCTTTATTACCTAGATCTCCTGAGAATATCATTTTTCTACTTTTTACTGCATTTGGCACTTTAGTTTTTATATAACTTCGCTTATAGTATCTTAAAATCTCCAGGATGTGTTTGGCTGTTTATTTTTATCTTTACTAGGCCTTCTCATAGAGTGTTGGTCAGTGTTTTATAGCATACTAAATAAACATATTTTGAATGAGCCCATGTTGTATTTAACTTGCACTAATATCATGAAACAAATTAAATTACCCACCATTTAGCCAAAAAACTAGAGCCAAAAGTCATTCATTTAGTTTGCAGGAAAGAGTCTCTATAAGTATTTTGTGGGATCTGAATTCTTCCAACTTTCTCTCTAGAATTCACTGAAAACTAAAATCACTTGTCAGATCCAGTCTACTTTTTTTGATTATGAGAAGATACTTTTTGTAGTCAGCTCTGAAGGTTATCTCTCTGATTAAAAGCATGATTCACTGTATGGTATCAATCTCAGTACTGTGCAAGGATAATGTTCCAGCCGGCATTCCTGATATTCTGAATAGCCCAGTTGTAGTGTTGTATGTTATTACAAAGTTTTGGTTTTAAATTTCTGTTTTCTGTGGCAATAACCAGTGGATGATTGCTTCATAAATAGAATGAAGATAAAAGATAAGCATGACATTTACACAAAATTCATTGTTTTACATTTTAATATTAATATGCTCATTAGTGGCTTGGTTCTTCTTTTGTATATGCTATAGTTAATCACAAAATAGTTATCATTACTGTGAGATCATTAGGTAATGGCACAATGAGTGAAACTCAATTAAGACCAAATTCCATTAATTTAGTGTATACTGAAAATAACCTACAAATACTTCAATTTTTGAGAATTATGGAAGAAAGTTGTTTATTGTCAAAGAGGGAAAGCTAATTCTTCCAAATAATGCCATCTCTTCTTATTTGTTCTAATAAAAGAGTAATCTGCTTTTAATCATTATTGTGAAAATTTGTATATGCTGAAGAAACCACATTATTGGTAAGCAGCTCTCTGAATTTTGAGATAACAGAAATTTTACGCAGAAACAGAAACCTATGAGTCTTGTGCAGTAAGATATTAAATATAGTCTTTCAAAGCAGCACTGATTACAAGTTGAGTTTGCCATCTGCAAGGTTCAATGTTTACCAAAAAGATAAGCCTTCATTTCAGGTGATGCTAATTCCACCTTTGGAGAATTATTACCTGTTGAAGAGGCAGGCTGATGCTGAATTCCAGGCCCATCATTCTATTCTTTTTAACGGCTCTGAACTGACCATCACACTGATGAAGACGTTCACTTTCTGAGATTTGTTTAGCTTTGGCATGTGAGATTTCTTTTTAATTTCTCCTTTGCTGTGTCAAGATTAACTTTGATGACTTTTTGCCATGCTGATTTTTTAAGTCTTTAAAAGAAAACAAGAATAAATGGTTGATCCCAACAGAGGAGGCTCCCCTAAGACTCTACAACTTCCATTTGAAAATGCATTAGGCGAACACTCCCATTTCCACTGGAGGGTGTCATTAGAGCACTCAAGCAAAGCAAACAGCTAGGAGCAAAAATACCCTAGAGACTTCCCAGAAAGACTCTGATGCAACCTTTGTTCCGCATTTTAAAAAGATATATGATGCCAAATGAGCCCTCATTAAGTGACTGTTTTATTGATTATGAGTTATGATGAACTCGAATACGCTAACCCAACAACTTGTTCTAGTACAGATATATAACAGACATTTGCCTCAGAATAAACTTGCTTCTTCTTTTCTGGGCTGTTCAAGAATTTATTATGTCTGGGGCAAGAGGCAGGAGTAGTAAAGTCTCACAGGGGAAAAAAAGGCTATTACATAAAGGCATTCTCAGAAATGATGAGCAGTGAGTAAGTCTGTAATGCAATTAGAGGTGGGGGTTACCCTGAATCTGATCTCTGAAAGGAGAATGTACTTATTAAAACTGTGCATGTTCACTGACAAAATCGAAGGGAAATGACTATGAATAGCTCATTCAGTATTAGGATGTGTGT
>JAQHUG010000017.1:7637952-7649620 GCA_028555095.1 Dicrostonyx torquatus | reverse complement strand
CCAGTCCAGCTGGATTCAATGAGCTCCCAATAGATCAAGCACACTGTCTCTGTTGGTGGGCCAGTCCCTCACGGTCCTGACTTCCTTGCTCATCTTCTCCCTCCTTCTGTTCTTCCACTGGACCTTGGTAGCTCAATCCCTTGCTCTGATATAAATGTGAGTCTCTGGCTCTATCTCCATTCATCATGCGAAATTTCTATGGTGACAATTAAGACATTCAACAAAGTAACTATGGGACAAGTTCAGTTCTACTGAGTTTTTAAATCAGGGACTCTGAAGTAATTTTAAAACCATAGCTTGTCTTATAGTAATAATTTTCTAATAAAATGATTTGAAAACTTTAAGAATATATTTGTTTCTCTTTATGGGTCTTAGAAATCTTCCTCCAATTTATTTTCTGAAGTAATCTAATCTTCAAAAATGTATACTACATGTGTGGGTGACTGAGCAAATGACACATATTTTTTACAAACATCTTAGTGGGAAAAAAGTCTATAATTGATAGAAAATATTATACTACTCTCTGAATGTGTAAATTGTATAGACTACTAAAACAATGTTTCTAATATAATAAGGGACAATTACATCTCAAAGTTGATGAGTGAAAATAAAATTGATTTTGTTACATGAAATCTTGTTAGTGATAATTTTATACAGAGGCAAATAATTTTTTAATATCCTTGGGGATTCTTTGCTCAATCAATTTCAAACTATGTATTTATAGGCTGTGGCTTATTTGGAATTAGGGCAATGGCTAGTTCTCTGTCCTTGAATTTTGCTCATTCATCATTCGTATGTATTCACTGTTGCCACTCATGTATTTCTTCATGTATTAACTCTTGCCACTCATGTATTTCTTCATGGATTCAGAGTTTGGTAAAGGAGTTTTAGATACTAAGTCTCATGCTAGGCCTAGATATAAAAATGATAGTTAACTTGAAGGTTAACATGCCAAGAACTAAATGCATTATTGAAATGCCTAAATTTTGAAAACTGTTATATGTTTGGTTATGTGGTAAAGATATGAATAAATATTGAATACCAATGTACCTTCCTTTCCATTTTCTATTGAAAAAGAGTATAGTAGTATAAATATTTCATAGCAAATGAATAGAGAGGTATAAGATTGAGTTCAGGTCATCCAATATTTATAAGTAGTAAATCCCTTTCTGACATGCATTCATTTCATGGCATTCATTTTACATATGCAACTAACTTCATTGTGCCGTCATGGCTTTGTGACCTATTCCATTTGAAATGCTGTGGTGAATTGTATAGATGGATATTTATGGTGTTCTCATGGTTGTGGATGGCTGCTCATCTGTGATCAAAGTTCTATAATCAGGTATGTGCAGCATCTACCACATGGTTGGATTAGTTGAGAGTCCTTTTCCAGGTCCCAGGCACAGCCTTCTCCTTTCACCTTTTCCCCATAAAAAGAAAGCAGAAGCATACTCTTGTGGTCTTACACAAACTTGTGTATCTCTGGTCTGCAGCTGTTACCATTATGACTTTACACTTCTTAATAACATCATTCTCAGGCTTGGACTTGATCATATGAACTTGTTGGGGGCTAGCATTTCGTCCATAACATTATTAAAATGATGGTCATTCCAATTATTCTAATGATAAAATTAAGATTAAGTAGGTGGTTACCTCACAGAGCTAAGAAATGCCAGCCAAAGCCAAACTCCAGCTCAGGCCTGTAAAACTTGAAGACTTCTGCACTGGCTAATATCACCAGCCACTTAGCTACTCTAAGTCATTTAGTCCATGGATATGTGGGATAATTTAATAGAAACAACTAATAGTTCCCGAATGTGTATTAGATTCTTACTAAAGATATGTCATAGCAACATATTCATTTAATTCTCACAAAACGGATTATGTACACTCTGATCCCAGTACCATCCAGAGAGCGTCATCTAGTCTCTAAACACAGAAGTGAAGCACTAACATATCTATATGAATCAGTGGACTTCAGCTTAGAAAAACATATTTTTCAAGCCAGAGTAATTCTACTAGCCAGAGTATATGACATTCTCAAGTAAAATACTATTTCATTCAGAGGTCCAAGCCTAGAGCAATCATATTTTTTTAACTTTTGCATCTTTTATATTTTCAAATTATATTCTGACTAATTAATTTGTTTGACAGGATAATATGATTTGGCATGCTCCAGACACTGGGGCTCAGAACTAGAGAATGCAAAACTCTCAATTCTAGAATTTAGTCTTGCTTTTGTTGTGATCTAATTCCTCCTTGCTGTGTTCCTATCCAACATTTGCTGTGGGAGGAGTCACTATATTGTGATTTATGGAACTTAAAACAATATCTTTATAGTCTCACAGCTTGGAATTCTTTTAGTCTCCGATTAAACATTAGAACTAAGCTTTTGAGCAATGCTTGAACTGATGAGACTGAAATGCACTTAATATTACCATAGAAATAGGAGCTTTGGGGGTTCATGTTCAGAAAGTTCCCGCTTGGCAATCACATTCCCTATAACTTCCATTGCCAAAGACTTTGTCTCTTGTTGATGGGTTGTTGGGAGGTCCATATTATTTAGAAGATGGATTGAGTAAGAAGTCAGGTGATTGGAGAGGGTTCTTGAAATAATGGGACACTACCTCAGTCCATCTTCTGTTATTTTCAATGCGAGCATCTGCCCTAATGTTCTGCCTCAGCAGAAGTCCAATGCACTGATGTGTGATTATGAACAAAAAATTGCAACTATGATGCAAGTAAACCTTTTATTTTCTGATATGATAATTCCAAGTATTTTATCATTGCAATAGAAAGCCAACTATCACAGTGATTACCTGACGCACAGCCAAAGTTCTGCTTTAATTAATTTCCCTTTCTGCTCTACTTAACAACATGCTCCTTGTAGATATTCTGGCAATATTGTACCTCAGAAGAGGAGAGAGAGTTTAACAGGCAGCAAGGGTGTGGTTTCTTTTTCATTGGCTTCAGCAGGCCAATATCCCAAATAAAGTACAGTTTTTAGTAGTGGCAGGGAACATGAAAGAACTCTGGAAATGTCCCAAGTAAGTACCAGCTTACAATCTGGAAACAGTTGCACAAATAGTAGCTATCAAAATACTGTGAAGAATTCGATTGAGATGCACAGGATGAAATTATATGGGAGCTCCTGGGAGAAGCATAGAAGCTACAGCCCATCAATAAAAGACATGAAATCAATTCCACAGAGAAAGTAAAGCTCTGAATTAATTCTATGTATAAAGATAAATAATTTAAAAGACTCTAAGTATATATTTATAGAATTTTATTGCTACACGAATGATTTTGTTTCTACCATGAAAAGTTCTTTTGAGACCTTAGTAAATTTTTAAAGGGCTGAATAAACAACACTTTTAAAAATATGCTTCTTTAGTGTGCACCCACTTCATAATTAGTGGGCTGTACTACGGTGCTTGGGGTTCAGATTTACCTGGAATGAAATATTCAGGAAACTATGTTATAGCTTAATGACCCTTAATTATCAAAATGTGACAACTTATATTCCAATAATAAATGTATTCACCCTAGTTTTTCACATGATTTAAGGGACAACATGAGTTGAATGCAAAATGCCTCCCTAATTAGGAAAGCAATTGAACAAGAATTAAAACTGTGCTCTAGAATGACAATTAGTAAATTCATCATCACCAACAGCACATAGCCAATGAAATAATTTTAACTCCACTATTTGTGATATTGTTAAGACAAATATGGCAGATAAAACCCAAGAATTCAACTATTTGGCCAATAAAAATCAAATGTACATGTATTTCTATTTTTTAGGGGTTCCATAGACTAATTACTAGAATATTTTCATGAAGAACAAATAATGTATGACTTAGAAAACAGGAAAACTGAGACATCAAAATTCATCAAAAGACAATGGAGGAGACATCACAAAAAGTTAAAAGAAAAACCTTGATAAATTGTCTTAAATTTGCATGATTAGATTGATTCCAGCAGTTTTGAAAAATAATGGACAGATTTGAGTTCAGGAATATCACAACTTATTCTCAGCTTGTAAATTTTATGTAGAATATAGACATAAGAGCAAAGGCAATATTAATATTTAACTTGATAAAGTATTCATATTAAAGTTGTACAAGACATAAAAGGCAGATGGTAAGGAGAAGTTCAGGTAATGGACCAGGAGAATATTTGAGAGAATATTAATAGGGGACATTATCCAAGGGAAAAGCAAGATTTAGAGTGAGGGCAAGGAGGTCCATCTTGTATCCAAGTCCTTAAAGAGTACCAGTGCTTGCTTGGAACACTTTTATTTTAGAGTCCCTAAAGTACTGCAGAAATAACTGTGCCAGACCAGATCTTAGTTGTTTTATAAGCGATTATGCAGTTTCTTCCTGTTCTTTCATTGAATACTCCCTACTAATTCTTCAGGGTCCTATAAGGAAACATCTCTATAGTGAAAAATTCCTATGGAGGTGTTAAATGGGGAGGCAGTGAAATCTCCTGCCAATAGCCTGCACCATTGTGAGCCCCTGTACAGAAGAAACAAGAAGAGGGGTTGTAATTTGTTTGAGATTAATAAGAAAGCAATTGTGAAATCTAGGATTAGCAAAGAGCGTTTGCATCATAGCCACTGTAGATTCCATCTCTCAACTGAAGAAATGCAGTGGGAAATCCTAGAACCCCCAAACAGGAAAATAATGTTACAGAAAAATAATGAATGTTAAAATCCACAAACTGGATCTCAAGGTAGCAATGCTGGCAAGGTGGGGATTTTCTAAATACTGTAATTTGGAAAACAGGCACAATGGTAGGACAATTAAATAAAGTGGAGACTTCGACAATGGAGACTAGACCTATCAGCTTGGGAAGGCACAAGCACACATGAATATAAGCACGTGTGATCACCCTCCCATTGAGGAGAATGTCAACAAACAAATGGAAGGTTCTGAGCAACTTGGTTGGAAATCTCAGGGTCTCTGTCCAGGATCCAAGGAGAAATCCGGAATTGTTTCAGTCCACCAATTGATGCTAAAAATGTTTTCTTTTAAAAAAAACACTCATATTATTCTCTTCCTGTAACGAAAAACAACCCATATTTATTCTATTTAATTATATAAATGCCATGATTATTATAGAATCATTATATATTTTAAAACATAAACTGATTATTTGATAGAAAATGTCAGTTAAGTAAAATTCAGTCATATTTGTTAACTAAAATATCAACAAAATGAAATTTAGATATTTGGGTCAACACTTTAATATAAAGTACCGTTCAAAATGTGCACTGACTTCATTGTAATATAAGAAGTTTAAGAATTAATATTTTGTCCATTTTTTTCTATCTGGATAACAACTACAAAAGGAAATATTGCTGTATTTATAGTTTTGGTAACCCACTAACATAAATGACTCTAATTCCTTTTCTTATAGGATACTTGAACAAATGATTTTCTTTCTCCAGGGAGCTCTGAGAACTCTGATGTTGCAGATGTTATTTTTGAATGGCTCTGTACATATTCACGGTCACTTAACTGTAATGCATTGCTGCCTCAAATGGCCAAGAAAATTCAGCCCACATGGAGAAACAAGAATCCCCAGGAAGCCCACAGAAGGGAAATTCGACAACTACTAATACAAAATGTATATATCACAGGATCCTGCTGCATCTGAGTGTATCGCTCAGTGGATCCTTGTGTTTCACTAAAAAAAAATTAAAAACCCTCACACTGTCTGGAAAGACATGAATTTACCATACACAAAAATGCCCAAAAGGATTTATGACAGGATGATGTTGGCTAGATGACCTATCGAGACGACCTGTCATTAATTGGTGTTTGGCTTCCATCCATCCCTGTCCATCTGCTCATAGGTTAATGACTTGAGTTCTGTCTTTACTATATTGGCTGCATAGAAAAAGAAACATAAAGGACATTCTAAAAGTCAGTATGCTACTGAAACATAAATTTATCTTATTTAACTTGAGACTATTTACATGTTCCATAATGTGCTGCTAGATTTTATTTACTGTTACAATCTTATTTTTGCAGGGCACATATAACTTTTGAATGCTACAATGTCTTCTGACTTACATATTCCATATGACTATGTGCTTCCTTTATTAGAAGTTTTCTCACTTGAGAAGCAAAAATGAAGTTAATTCTCTAACCCAGTAAGATGTAAAGTATTAAAGTTGAGTAAATTTGAAATTTGTTTCAGTGGATGTTGAAAATTAATTCCTCATATTTCATATGGAGAGGGGAGGGAAGCATGAAGTCTCATCACCAACTTATGAGTTACTGCCAATTGGTAGCTCCCGGGAGAAGGATAGCTAGTTTTCTCTAAGAGCATTGCCCTTAACTTGTTCACATACTTATGAATATATTTGCAGCACAAACTGGACCTGATAGATTAAAAAAAAAAGAGAGAACACACAGTTGGGTGAGTTGGGCAGGAATTCAGTTCAGGCAGATATGAAAGGAGTTGGGGAAAGAGGGTAATATAATCAAAATACATTGCATCAAATACTCAAAGTATAAACCACAAACATATACTAAGTATTAACTTAACCAAAGTTAGGCTAAGTTTTCCTCATAAGTAGGTTTATTGCTCCTTGACTGCTAGATAAAAGAAAGAGTGATGAAATTAATATAAAAATCTGTCATGTATAATAACAGCAAGGTACTATGTAAACAGTACATAGCATGGGGCTAGGTTTAGTACATTTAGAATATTATAGGGATTGATCTTTGTTATTTGATAGTATGATACATTTTATAACAGGGTAGAATTATTAATGATATAGGTGTTCTGTTTATTTTTTTGAGACAGTGGAAGTGTAACAGCCAGAATTTATACTTGTGTGTATGTGTGTGTGTGTGTGTGTTTGTCTGTGTGTGTAGGGTGGAGGAAAGGGGTAAAGAATGGTAGGAGAGATCACAGACAAAAGGAAAGTGGAAAAAATTTAATCTTAACTTGCTAAAATAAGCTTTCAGGAAACTGCTCGAGGCATAGCTGTTTGCACATGATAATTTATAGGCAATGATTAACATGTACTAGAAATTAACCTTTACAAATAAATTTCTATCATATACTCTAAAAAGAATATTCATTTGTAATTATAATTGCTTTCCCATTGATATATTTTATGTCAGTTAAAATTATTTCTATTTATAGAGGATACAGGTTTTCCAAAGTTTAACATAACCTCTCCAAATTTCATCTTGCGTGAATAAAAAGAGAACGAGCATTGGAACACATAGGAAAACCCAATAAGCAGGAAAATTTGATAGCCTCTGAATGAAACTATTTCTCCACATCCTTCAATTCTCAGAAGTCTATATCTACTTCAGAGACAATTAAGCAATGCCATAAGTTACATACTTTCCAGAAAGCTTCTGTCAATTTCCACTCAAGCATGTCACCAAATGCTCAAACTTGGAACAAACAGAAATCAATTCTATCAGCAAATCAAACAGAATGTCTTCAAAACTTATGTAGAAAGTTAACATATGATATCACTCAACTATACTTCTCCAAAATATTGCTCAGTAAAATTCAAGCACATCCCCAACTAATTTTTACACACAAATGCTCCTAGCAGTTTTGTTAACAAGAGTTAAAAAGACAGTTCCTTAAAGAAGAGCCAGAGGAGAACCATGTAAAGGCTCTGCAGGCTACATCCAACTGGTATACCTCTGCAGGATCCCACATTAGCTAAGAGTCAATGGGTGCTGCTCCCACAACTGGGTTATCAGAATTTACATGACAGACAAGAAGCCTTCCCAGCTGTGTCTTTCCACACTAAGGGCATACAGGACCCTAATGTGGGAAATATGTATTTTAGTAAAAATACTTCTAGTATTCCTAGAGCAATTCCTGTTCCTTTCCTCCAAGGACACAGATCTTGTCCAATCTCATTGATTGTCCAGTTCAGCCAACTCTTTACTTCATAGCTAAGAAGTTCTAAGTCAAAAACAGGTCACATGCAAATAGTAATCATTATTACTGTGTAACTGTTGTTAAAAAAATGCATGAGTCAGAAAACAATGAAAGTCAATGGAAGGACTTATAGGCAGTAAAAAAGACTGTGGGCATGATGCAGTCATAATCTCAAAGAATTATTTTGAAAAATTGAAACACGGTTTATGGCCATGTGTTCCAGAGCATAGGGACTGTATGAGAGCAAACCAAGAATTACTTGCATCCTTTTTCTGAGGCTATACATCTTAAACCATGAAATTAATAGTCATGTTAAGCAGGTCCACACCATTTTACCCAGATTTTCTCTATTGATTGAACTAGTGTAACTACAATAACTTGATTTCATTATAAAGTCAGTCCTGTATCCATAAAGAAAAAGAAAAGAAAAAAAACAATAGTTAAAAAATGGAAACAGCTTAAATCCCACCAATGGCAAAGCTGACAAGATGTCATATAACTATACATTGAACACTAACCAACAATAAACAAGAATGCACCCGGGAGAATGGCTTCATAGCAGAGTATATTTCTAGCAAGCTAAAGGGCACAGAATGAATTCCAACTACTAGGCATGCGCGCACGCGTGCGCACACACATACACACACACTGGAGTGGGAAGAGGAGGGAGAGAGAGAGAAAGAAAAAAAGTCTCTTGCATGAGCAAAGTACTCATCCATGCCACAGCATGAATGTACCTCAAAAACCTTATGCTCTTCCACAGGAGCATGGAACACCTATTGGCGATTACAATCTTAAAAAAGGAATGAGTCTCACTCCTCCAGAACCTATCCATTTCCAATTTCTACTTAGTAAGAGGTGGTACATAGCTATCATATACCCTATGCAGGCAGGGATTTTGATGGTTATATTGTGTAGATGATCACAGCTCTTGTGAATTTATAAGTGCAATAGCCATGTCTTGTCTAAAAGACAGCATTTCACGGAAATCTTTCCCATCCTTTGTGTTTTGAATTATTTTTGCCTTCATTCTGAGAGCTGAGCCTTAATTAAACTTAGTAGATTAGCAGAAAAATATAATAATAATAAAAATAAAAATGTAAAGAAGAAAGGGAGGAGGAGGGGAAGAGGAGAACACATGAAGTTCAGAGGTGAGATATGTTGGGGGAGTAAAAGAAAAAGAGGAGGGTCAAATGAGTAGTTAATACATGATTATACTTCATTAATTACATATATGATATTCTTAAATGTCAAAAATTCCTTCCTGTTCAATGAAGCTGGACATAAAGTAATGTACCTTGTATGATCCAACTTATAAAAAATGTCTCAATAAAGAAAGGCCACTGGTTTTCTCTAAATAGAGACAGCAAAGGGCTAGAAATAATAAGTGCACATGGAACTTCTTTTAGAGGTGTCCTATTATAAATCAGGTTACCTTATGCATTTAAAAGATATAAATTTGGGACTGAAAAGATAACAGTTCATGTAAACTGCTTGCCAACAACCTGAGTTTGATTCCTGGAATTTACATGGCAGAAAAAGAGAACTGACTCTCAGAAATTGACCTCTGGTCCAGACTGGCATCTGATTATATGTTACTTGCATTGATTAATAAAGAAGTTGACTGTCTAGTAGCTGAACAGGTTATGGTTAGCCAGAAGAACCAATCTGAGAATGCCGTGAGGAAGAAATGTAGAATCTAAGGAGTCACGAGCAGATGCAGAGAGAAGCAAGATGGGCACGCTGTACCAAAAAAAGGTGTCAAGCCATGTGACAAAGCATAAACAAGAAGTATGGGTTATTCAAAATGTAAGAGTTAGCTATTAGCAAGTCTGAACATTTGGTTGAGCATTTATAATTTATATTAAGACTCTGAGAAGTTATTTGAAGAGCAGGCTGGCAGCACAGAAACTTCTGCCTACAGGCACCAAAGGCATATGTACACGCACATGCATTCATAAAAAAAAGAAATAAGCAACAGAAAAGTAAAAGATGTTAATTTTATGAGATAGAAATTATATTTCAGTCTAGCTATTAAAATAAGATGAATAACCTGTGAGAAAACAACTAATTTCCCTAATCTTCCACAAAACACCTCATAGAACATGGCAGTCCTAAACACTCCTAATCTGACTGAGCATTTCTCTAAGTGATTGGTTTACTTCTTTCTGAGAATATTGATAAGAAGAATGCACAGATAGAGAGGATAGGAAGGAAGGGGGAAGGTAAAGGCAATGCATTCATTAACTAGGAAGCCTAGGGCACCATGACCACAAGCATGCACACAATAATTCACTCTTGACAACACAGACTTTCTAGTTTCTTGGACAGAAATGAGAAAAGGTATTTAAATTATGGTGGTTTGACTAAGAATGACCCCCTAAAACTTTTATATGAATGGACTTACTGGAGTAGGTGTGGACTGTTGAAGGTAGTGTGTCATTGGGGATAGGCGTAGAGGTTTCAAAAGCACTTGCCAGGCCCAGTCCCCACCCCTGTGCTTTAGGATCAAGATTCAGCTCTCAGCTACTTTTCCATCACCATACCTACTTCCATCAGCCTCTCTGCATGATGATAATGGACAAAGAGTCTATGAAGCTATAAACTTGACCCCAATTAAATGCTTTCTTTTATCAGAGTTGCATTGGTCATGGTATCTCTTCACTGTCAAGAAAGTGTGATCAAGGTCACCATCCAGACGATATAGATTGATCGGCAGCTGACTATTGCATCTCCCATTTGAAAAAAAATCTCAAAGACATTTCTAGGCATACATCATTACAATTTTGCTAATTGAATTGAATAAATGAATATTGCTGAAAAGAAAATTGATATAACTCTTACAACAACAAGTCAAATATTAAGTCTATTTTCTACATTATAGTGCAAGGTCAATAGGGCATATGCTATGAGTGGGAGTTGTTGAATCAATACAGATTTGAGGAGGGCCATGAAATACTACATGTAGGTAGACCTTGTCGCTTTGGTGTGGTGCTGTCTAGCTTGATCACAATCCATGGTTTTCAACTGAGAAAACAAATTTATAAGCTTTTGGGATAGGATTAGTCATGAGAAACTGAGGGACAGACAATTCACTGACTTCTTTTAATTGACATACAGACCATTCTTATGTAACTCATTTTGTCTTAGCTGTGATGATACATTTAAATAAAATTCCATTAAGATCTTCATATGCTATGCACTTCCTCTGACAACAGCATACTTATAAACCAAGGTACCTTTGGTGGCTCCTGATGAACTTCTGTGATTTCCCCATAACCTTCTAATCCACAAGGCTTGGCAGATACTAGCTTTCCTTTTTAAACTCATAAACTCACTTGATCCCCTTTCTATAGCATTATCTTTTTGAAATATTCATTTAAAAAATTATTAGGTGACACGAGAATCAGTCAGTAGATTAACAATAGTATTATTGTATTCACTTAGTAAGTGTTTTATCTTCTTCAGTATTAAGTAATATATCATTGCTATGTAAGTTTTATTGGTAGCACTATTAAAATACTATCAAACAGATATTGATGTATTATGTGGGACACAACCATGACTTGGAGCCAGGGGAACTTCGATTTAAATAACATCATATCCATTTACTTGCTTTATGGTCTTGGCTGAATTACAAAATTTCATGGAGATTCAATTTCTTCACACATAAATTATAGGTATATTTATCTTACCAGTAGTAATGGACAAGATAATTGTGGATATTTCTTTT
>JAQHUG010000017.1:7615287-7627281 GCA_028555095.1 Dicrostonyx torquatus | reverse complement strand
ACTCACCAAGGACCCGCCGCCATGAAAAAAAGCATTACCTAAAGCATTTAGTATTTTTTTCTAGTTTACAAGTAACTCTGCAGATTAGAATGAAAATTACCCTGTTTGGGACTTCAATTATTTTTCTTTCATGTGTACATATTTTTCAGGATTTTTAAGAAACCAAATGAAACAAACAATATGTCATATTTATTTCTAATATCTAACAGGATGCTGTGCATTTGGTTTCAAACTCCATATATTAAGTATGGCAAATTCCTTCCACTGAGAATGAGGCTCATCACTGAATGATCACACCATTTTTCACCTTTGAAATCAGGACAGAATCCTTCATACCTTGTGTGTGTCCAAATATTAATCCTAAGAGAGACATTCATAGATCAAATCTACATGGGAAGTAGAAAAAGACAAGATCTTCTGAGTAAATTGGGAACATGGGGACCTTGGGGGAGAGTTGAAGGGGAGGGGCAAACAGGGAGGGGAGCAGAGAAAAATATAGAGCTCAGTAAAAATCAATAAAAAGAAAACAATTAACTATATCACTCCATCCAAACCTCTTTACAGTTCCATGAAACACAGCTATTAGATTTTACAACCTACATGTGCAGAAATTCAGTGTGAGGAATTTTAAGGAGGATTCCCAAAGTTACACAGCTTGTAAGGGCCATGAATCAATCCAATCTTTAATATTCTGTTTTCAGCACTCTTTATCTCTAGACTTTACAAGGATGATCATCTACATGAAACAATCAAAACCAATTAAACCCTACAGCCTTATATTAGACATAACAATAAATGGGGGGGGGCTTGATGTTCAGTTAGCTGTTTTGTCTCCCATTGTCTTACTCTAACTTGCCACCAGTTATCTATGTGGGACCCCCACTGTGCAAACCATTGCCTCTCTCTCAATTTTTTCTTCTGTTTCCCTGATGACTCTACAGTGCTCTTCTAGGAACTGCATTTCCTGTTTTGCCTTCTCATAACCCTCATTATTCAGAGTATTATCTTCAAGACAAAACTTCTATTAAATTCAGTTTACATTTAACATAGTTGCAATCAGAATGAATTACCAATATTTTGTTCTTACAGGTAACAGTTTCTCTTAGATTTCATAGTTTACCTAAACTATCACCTTGAAATATCAGAGACTGTAAATTTATAATTTGTCTCTCTTTGGCAAAAAAAAAGAAAAAGAAAAACTCAAAAAGTACTTACAGATTAAAATATTTTGTGTAATAAATTAAGATTAAATATACAGCATAATATTTACATGTATTTTTAGAACATTCATATAGCTTTAAGGAACCTCAAAATGATAAAAAAAAGGGATAAAATAAATACATAGCTTGATAATACTTATTAAAATGTTGGACACTTCAGCTTTAGGAGAAATTTAATCATAAAATGAAACTAAGACAAGCCTAAACACCTAACCAAAAGATTTCTGCTTTCCACTGAATAACAGATCAATAATGGTAAATTGGATTTTTAATGTTTGGGAGCAACATTAAAAAGGTACCAAAAAAGCAAAGAAACTTGCTGATGCTGTGGAGCTGCTGCTAGTGAGTGAAGAAACTATATTACAATCAATTTTATATTCCCTTAGAGTGGACTATGTTATACCAGAACCTTAAAGATATGTTATGTTGTCCAATAATCATGCTTAACAGATAGAAATAAGTTCTTTTTTTAATTTTTTTTATTGTTAAAAGAAAAATTTACGTTTACTTCCCTTGTTCCCGGCCCTCCCGCTCCCCCACTACCCCACCGCCCTCCCCCTGCTTCCTTAAGGATGGGGCAGGATACCCTGTCCTATGGGAAGCCCAAGGGCCTCTCCCCTCCAACTCGGTCTAAGAAGATGTGCATCCATATAGAATAAGTTCCCAAAAAGCCAATACATGCAGAAGAGATAGGTCCCAGTGCCATTATCATTGGCTTCTCAGTCAGTCCCCGTTGGCAGTCACATTCAGAGAGTCTGGTTAGGTCATATGCTCATTCAGTCCTGGTCCAACTGGATTTGATGAGCTCCCAATAGGCTAACCCCACATCAGACAAAGGCCTGATCTCCAAAATATACAAAGAACTCAAGAAACTGGACATAAAAATTCTAAATTCCCCAATTAAAAAATGGGGTAATGATCTGAACAGGGAATTCTCAACAGAAGAAGTTCAAATGGCCAAAAGATACTTAAGGTCATGTTCAACTTCCTTAGCAATCAGGGAAATGCAAATCAAAATGACTTTGAGATAAGTTCTTTTCTTAAGAATGGATATGTAGCTGAGAGGTGGTGGCACACGCCTTTAATCTCAGCACTCAGAAGGCAGAGGCAGGTGGATCTCTGTGAGTTTGAGGCCAGCCTGGTCTACGAGAGCTAATTCTAGGACAGGCTCCAAAGCTAGAGGAAAACCCTGTCTCGAAAAACCAAAACCAACCCCCCCACAAAAAAAAAACACAAAATATAACAAACAAACCACATATGTAACCAAATGTCTTTAAAAATATTGTATAGTTGTTGAGAACTATGGGGACAGTAAGAAGATCCTCCTAAGTTTCTGTCTGACAAAAAACTAAACAAGACGACAATGATGAGTTTGGGAAAATGTTACGTTTCTTTTTTGTCCGTTTCCAATATGGCTGCAGAGTCAGACTCTTCAGAAACTCAATGAGTCAGCAACAAGGGTCCCCACTTACTGGCGACTCATAGAAATCTGTCTACCTGTATAGAAAAGTGAGATTTGAAAGATTTCTGAAAGAGGGCTTTACAGCCCATTTCAGCTTCTCATGCCACCACATTGACTTGACTTGTCCGTGAACTAGGAGCCTACAGGCCTGGGAATTCAAAGCTGATCAGGAGTTTACTTCACAAGCATTGTCTCTGCTCCAGTTTCCTTTGGTTTGTTAGGTGCTCATTGATTCACCTCTACATTTAAGGAACGTATTCACCTTTGGCAGGTGGGGCATTGCTCTTCTACTTTGAGAATGAGGATACTATCCAATTTTCTGGCTTCTGCTACAGGTAGCAAAAGGTATGTCTCTTCAACACATCTATTTCCTGCTTTCTGGTTTCTGTTATGAATCATCTTTTGAAAGTTATTGTTCTTTCTATTCATCATTCCATTTCTATGCCATATTTGGATTACCATCCCCAAGACTGTGCCTACTATTCCTTTAGGAAATCACTGTTGGATATCATCTTCAGTTAACACTACCAGGAACCTATTCTGTGGCCACAGAGAGCTAATAACATGCCATTTCCTAACAAAACAGATGTCAACATCTAATACACTTTGATTTTTAATTTCTTTATATTTTTAATATTTGTGTATTACCATGTGTTTGAATGATATTAGAAATAAAATTATAATTAGCTAAACTATCAATAAAACCAACAAATATCTGACCACACTTCAGAAGTGATACTATTATCTTCATGGTTTACCTATATTTACTTTATTCGAAGCCCTTGAAGTAGATGGTACTCCAATTGACATTTTACAGGGTTGGAAGTTGAAGTCAGAGATGGAAGATGTGGACACAATTTAAAGTAGAGTTCTGTTCTAAAGAAGAAATATTAACTTTGTATAGAGATTGGGTCCCCTTTAAAGTTTTAAAAATTCTGGCTTCTTCCACTAAAATTTCTGATGTGTTAAACTGAGGTATGTTGTGTACAGGGGTATTTTTAAAAACCATCTTCCTAAATGATTCTGCTGGGAACCTAACTGGAGAGGCACTGCTCTTACAGACTAGTCTACGAACATTAAGGCAAGAATTGAGCAAATGGAAAATCTAATATATCAGTGACATACTCTCATTTGTATTTTTTGGATTTATGTTGAAATTTTTATTAAATACAAATGTGATTTATTTAATTGCCCTCTCAGAAGATTATAAAATCAATTTTGCCAAAATTGATTTATCTTGACCAGACCACATGTCAAGGAGAAAATGCTGTCTCCAGGATAAAAGCAGAAAATTGATTCTTTAAGTGATCAGCTCAGTCTACTTCACCCAGCAATGTGGGAAGAGCTCATGCTGGGGAAACGCTGAAGAATTCACACTGACAGAACTTGTTTAAAGGCCTTTTGGTTTGTCCAAATGGGCTCTTCAGCCTGTTAATCTAATCTGTTCTCCTTGCTTGCCTCCCATGAACTATGAGTGGGAGCCACAGTCCTCTAAGCAATTAGCTCTCTGATTATTTCTATTTTTCAGTCATTTTTTTTTTAAAAAATCTTACTCCATATTAAAGATATAGATAAAAATTCTAAACACTAAAAATATATAGACAGGGTTCAAAAGAAGACGTTCTTTCTATATACATTGCTTACCACACAAACAAGAGGGCACACATTAGTTTAAAAAACATGGCATGGCGTTGCCTACGTATAATCGAGGGTTTGAGGATGTCGAGACTGGCAGGTCTCTATGATTTATGACGCCCTTTCTTCCCAGCCTATCTTACTGGAGGCATCAGGTTTCTAGTGAGAGACTCTGTTACATACAAGAACAGGCTAGTAGATTTACTTATGGACAACACCTAAAGTTGACTCTGATATCATACATACACACAGAAATATGCATACACACACACACAGACACTACATAAAACCATAGACAAAACTCAAGTATTTATCAATCATTAATCAATAACATGTTAATCCTGATTATGGTATGATGATATCTGTAAGTGAAATTCCCATAAAGTCAACATCTTTGAAAGTGGGGGCATAGATAAACAGGGCAAGATGCCTTTTGGGCTTTAAACAAGGACTATCTAGGGCATCTCTGACAGTTGTAATGTAACCCACAGACATTGCAGCCACATTTAGAGCCAAACTAAATCCCAAGAAACAATTGTGAGCATTAGTACTGCTCTGTAACAGTCATACTTCTAGTAGTGGGTGTTGATGTCCTAGACTTTAGTCTCTGTTTTCAACTCATGGGCCACCATGTTAAAAAAAAAAAAAGGTAGACCTTCCTATCATATCAACCACAGAAAGCACCTATTCCAAGCCATCCCTTGTCAATATCCTCCGATTATGACACATGAGAAGCTTTAGTTTTTCTGCTTCCTGCTTCCCTTTGAATCTTACACTACTGGTTAAGATGGTCTTGGTGTAATTCCATAGACAAACCTGGGAAGACACAGCTTTGGAATTTTGATGACTTTCTTCAGGCAACTGAGCCTTCTTACTTGTTTTTCTAAAGTATCCTCCACTCCTCCTTAATAAGTTAACATGGAGGAAAGAAGCACGATGACAGAAAGGGGAATGCCACCTGCAATGAACCAAGATAAATCAACCAAGGAAGCAGAGATGTAACTCTTGTCAATTCCACAGAGTAGTTGGAGGGAGAACTTGAACCTTAACCATCTCTTAAGTGAGATGTAGGAGTCAATGTACTCACTGTTACATTTTAAGGAACAGAATATTCCACTATTCACTGAATTAAACTGGACATCTTTAGGCTTTATTCTTTTCTCCCCAACAACAATCTGAATGGAGGTGTGTGACAATCAAAGTCAACAAGGGAACAGAGGGTGACTCTGTTCTCAAAATGTAGAAGACTCATTAGAGTTGATCCAACAAGATGGAAAGATTTTTCACAACTAAACCTACCACTTTTCTAAATTCTTTTTTAAAACAATCTTTTTTTTAAAAAAAAATTTCCGTACCAATCCCAGGTCCCCCACTTTCCCAGCCTCCAACTCCCCCCAACTTCTCCCCACCCACTCCCATCTACTCCTTGGAGAGGGAAAGGCCTCCCACAAGAAATCAACAAAGTCTGAGGCAGGGCCAAGGACCCACCACCACCATTGTATCTAGGCCGAGAAAGGTATCCCTCCTTAGGGAATGGGCTACAAAATGTCAGAGCCATTATCAGGTTAGCAAGAAACTTGACACTAGGAAAATTCCCAGGAATCCACAAGGATGATCACAGTTAAAACTCAAAGCAGTTCTGGAGAGGGTACTGAAATGGCCTTCCCCTGTAATCAGATTGATGACTACCTTAATTGCCATCATAGAACCTTCACCTGGTAACTGATGGAAACAGGTTCAGAGATACACAGCTAAGCACTGGGCTGAGCTAACAGAGTCCTCCCAAAGAGAGGGAGGAGTGATAATATGAGCAAAGGGGTCAAGGCCAGGATGGAGAAACCCACAGAAACAGCTGACCTTAAATAGCAGAAACTCACTGATTCTGGACAGTGTATAACCTGTATAAGATTGAACTAGGCCTTCTGATTGTGGGTGACAGTTTTGTGGCTTAGGCAGTTTGTGGGGCCATTGGTACTGGGATTAGGTTTAATCTCTATTGCATAAACCTAACATCTTTCTCCTGGATGTAGTGCATTATGAAAAATACCAAAATACCCTAGGGGGCTGGAGAGATGGCTCAGTGGTTAGGAGCACTGGTTGCTCTTCCAGAGTCCTGAGTTCAATTCCCAGCAACCACATGGTGGCTCATAACCATCTGCAATGAGACCTGGCGCCCTCATGTGTGCATACACGGAAGCAGAATGTTGTATACGTAATAAATAAATAAATGAATCTTTAAAAAAAAGAAAAAGAAAAATACCCTACTGAAATGAAACACAAAAATGAGGTCAAGATAACAAACAAGTCAGCTGGCGATCATACCATGTTCCAACATTGTTTGAGTCCTCTCATTGGGTTATATTGTCTGAGTCATCTCATTGGGTTATGGGAAGGAGAAGATGCAGTAACATCTTTTGGTAGTACCATACCAACCTCTAGTCATTCTCTACTTTCTACATGCTAAACCTATATTCAGTGTCTACAATTATTAAGTGTCTGATAGTTGAAAAAGGTACAATCATTGAAAATGATACTTAATAAAAGATAAACTTTTCATTTTTTAAAAATATACCCCAAACTAATGCTTTAAACCTACTGACTAACTTGTAATTCTTCAGCATGAAAACTGGGTTCTTTCTTAAATTCACTGTCACTCTTTCTTCCACACTGGTATTTGTAATGCTTGTTTCTTCCTTTGTAGAAGAATGCAACAGAATTAGCACCGAGTAATTAGCAGGTTTAGTCAGAAGTTAGAAAGTGAGAAGCAAATAAAATTAAAGTTAGGGCAAATTAATTAGTAAAAGGTGTTAGAGTTGTGTGTTTTTAATTAAGTGTTGTGATTCCCTGTGCCAACAAGGCTTTGAAGTTCAGAAGCACAGAGGAGAGAAGTCTCTGATTCAAGGAAGAGACTAGAAGGTTATGGGGCAGGAGTCCTGGGGAGGCAGGGTCAGAAAATATCCTAAGTTCTCCAGTATTCCCATTCCTTGTTTCAGGTTCTTAAAAGGACACTCTGTGGGTATTTTTCTTCTGATTCTAGACTCTGGCAGTTCTGTGCCCAGAAGCCTTGGGTGTCAATGCCCATTCACTAGAGTCTAACATGCTTATAAAAAAGTGTGGGCCTGTTTTCAAGTGTATTTGGAATGCCATAACAAGGAACAAGAACAGGATTCTAACTCTGGGCTTTTTATTTGATAGTTTATTGTGTCTATGATAGCATTATCTATCGGAGAGAGTCACTATGGAAATTTGAGTGGATGTTCCTCAAAAAGTCAGAAATAGAATTATTATATGACCCAGCTACATCATTCCTGGGCATATTCCTGTATCCAAAATATTCAGGAAATGGAAACATCCTAGATGTCCATTATCTGATGAATGAATGATGAAAATGTGGTATATTTATACAACAGAATATTATTCAGTTGCAAAGAAAAATGAAAGTAGCAGCTAAAGGGATGGAGCTGTCAATAATCAATATGAATGCGGTAACCCACACCATAAAAGTCATATCTGGATGCCTGCTTTGCCTCTTTAGATTTTTCTCCATATTCGGAGCTAAGAGCACTCGATTTCAGCAAACAGAGAGGAAGCCCTCAGGAAGGTAAGCATCGCAGAACCTGATAATTTCAGCACGGTGATCCTAGGATTTCTGTGTCTAAAACTAAGATACATAGTTTTGTTTTTAGGTACTCTTAACACCTTTGGTTTGTTCTTATAGCACCATAGCTGACTAATACAATAACATTTTATATAATTATGAAAAGTGACTAGATTTCCAAAAATAAAAATAATTGAGACTGTCATTTTGGCATTGTGAAAAATCTCCTTTACTAGAATAGCTATAGTTCCATATCTAGTGCTTTATTTAATTTTTATATCATATAAACCTCTGGAAAAATTCAATGTAAGCTTGTTGAGGATTAATAAAATAAAATGCAAATAAGGACTTAGATTTATTATGAGAATATTTTTCCCTTGGTAACCCAGAAAGGATGACAGAGTACTGAAGGTGAGCTTGCAAAATCAATACCATAGTAGAAAAAAGCACACACTTGGGAGACTTCTACACTCTTATCTTTAGAAGTTATCTCCTCTTTCTCAATCTCTACTTTCTACATATTAAAATAGTGATTTGAACGTCAAGAAGCTCAAAATCTTACTGGGTATGGCATTCTGTGCTCTCTTCCCCCTGTAATTTTGTCTTTTAATAGATTGGATGTGATCTTTTCTCTCCTCTTTGCCCTTCTGCTCCTCCTTCTCTTTGTTTTTCCCTCTCATCCCCAATTTTCTAAGTCTTGTGTTATCCTGAGCTAAGACAAATAAAGGTGGCATGGTGGTTTGCATGCAAATGTTCACCATAGGCTCAATATCTTAACCCTTGGTCCCCAGTTGGTGGTGCTGTTTGTAAAGGTTATCAAACCTTTAGAGGGTACAGTCTTTCTGGAGGCAGTATGTCACTAGGACAAGTGTAAGAGTTTATAGCTTTGCCCACTTCCATTTTCCTCTCTGTTTCCTTGTTGGCTGATATGTGCTCTCTCAGGTTCCTACACTGGGGTTCTGCTGTGATGCTTCTCCCACCTTATGGACTCTGCCAATGGACTTGTAAGCCTAAATAAAACCTTCCCTCCATTAGTATTGTCAGGCCATGGCATTTCATAACAGCAACAAAATGCAACTATTACAGGGGCACTCAATGATATTACATGTTTAGGAGACTATAGAATCTTAACAAAATGAAATTCAACACTGCTCTATAAGGTGTCACCTTGACATTGAGATGATTTAATGCTGACAACAATGTTTGGCCCCAAATGGGCTGAGAACAGGAGGGATTAGTTTATTTTTGCTCTTCCATGAGTATGAGCTCATAAACATGATCTCAACCACATTCCACTTTATCCTGAAAACTCCAAACGACTGAGAAAGAGGCCAAAGGCATAGAGAAAATGGTTAGATTTAGGCACAGGAAAAGACACATTTAAGGTTCTTAGAAAACATCATAAACTCCACTAGGAGTGGAGGGATTGGTAGAACTGACTCTCAGTTTGCTCCTATCTTTTGAGCTAGGGGAGTTACAAGTCCCACTTCAGTGTTCTGGGTAGAAGCTATAGAGAATGGGACTAGATGGATAAACAATGATTCTAAAAGTTGAGTATGTACTAGAGACTCATTAAAGCATTGCTCTGAGCATCTTTCTAGATACTGTAATTCAAAAAGACTTGAGTTGTATGCCACCAGTTTCCTTCTTTCTTTCTTTTTTCTTTTTTTCTTTCTTCCTTTCCTTTTTTTTGAGACAACTTTCACTGTGTAGCAGTGAATTGTCCTACAACTCACTCCATAGATCCAGTTTGCTTAAAATTCACATAGATTCTCTTGACTCTGCCTCTCTAGTGCTAGGATTAAAGGTATGGACCACTTTGTCCCAGTCCATTTTATTTCTAATCATGGGTATTTTAGAGGGAGATTTCACATACAAATGAAAATTATATCTTTTTTTTAAACATTTGCTTCCTCCAGAGTTAGGGGAATAGCCCTCCAGAATTGACTATATGGTTGAAGCCTTAATGTGACCAATTCCAACTCAGTGATGAGAAGTCAAAAAATTGTATCAAGACAATTATGGGGCGCCCCTTCATCATCAAGACTTCTAAATTCATAAATACCAGAGAAACATGTAACCTTTCCACTCTGGGTTTAATTTCAGATTCCCACAATACTTTACCCAGTATAAACACACATCAAACACTAATGGTTAAGATAAAAATAGTCTCATATTATATTAATGAATATCCATCTTGAGACATTATAAAGTGCAGCCAGATCACCCTCTAGACACAATTATGGGAGAAAGTTCTCACTGGCTTTATAGGGTCAAAGTGTATGGTGATAATAAATCAGCTACGCGCTTGGTAGGCTGGATTGTTTCTTTCTCATGGTTCGTGTAAGAAACCATGGTGAGTTTTCTTTGTGAGAATTTCTATCTATAGAATCTCTACTGAGTGTGCTGGGAGACAGGTTCTAAGAAACAAAATAGTGTGTCTTATAGCAGCATGGCTCAGAGGCGGAACTCAGATTTAAGTTGTTACATGTCTGAGAGCAAATCTCATAGCTCTTGGAACAAACAAACACTTGGTCACTCAGTAAATATTCATGAAGGACTACTTTTTAAAAATAATTAGTAGGGAACAATTATTTCCCTTCTTGTGTTTCCAATTTATTCAAGAGGAATAGGATGTTTCTGGAATTCTTCTGGTCTGTTTTCTAATATTATATCTGAGAGTATAAGATCTAGAGAAATAAGTGTTTTTATAAACAAAAAGTAAGTGGCAAAGAAGTCCTAATAATTTTGAATGAAAAACGATTTTTTTAAAAAGTAGAGTTCTTTATTGCCAGTCATCCAGACATAAGAAAGTCTAAATGGAGGCACGACTCTCAAGGCTTAACTATTCTCCATCTAAAATTGGCTCTAATGTTCAGATAAGGAAGGAACTACTGTTTTGAATTAGGCCTATATGTTATTACCCCTGGGTATCTGTTATTCTTTGTATAGGAATTCCAAGACAATTTTTTATATATAAGTTAGATTTTTTATTTCATCATTATCCAAGCTTAAGCAGATTTCATTGGATAGTCTTCCATCTCCTTCATACTTATAGACACTGACTGTGTCCTCAGCCTGTTTTAAGAATCCAGGCCAATGGTTCCTTCTTAGCACAACGGTGTTTGAGTCCAACTACCACGGGGTCTTGTCTCCTGGATTTGTTTCTTCATTTTTCTGTCACATGGAATATTTAATGCAATCAACTCTAATAGTCCACTTGTCTCCAATATTTTGTCTTTGACTCTGTATAGCACCCTAAATATAAAGACATAGTCATATTTGACCCTTGTCACTGAATTGTTCTTCTAATTCCTGTTTGAAATGAATATATAATTAATGTTTGCATATATTTAATGTGTACATTGTATCCTCAAAGATCCTGTATCCTGTATTCTCCTGCAACCAACCAGATGCCAAAGAATTTGGAAGCTCCTTGATTTTTCTAACGCTAATAGTCAATTTTACTTCAGTGTTCAGAACTCAGAACAAGACTCATCATCCTGTAGGTTATCAAAAAATGCTTGATGAATGACTAAAATGAACCAACAGCAGAATATAACAGCAGAAGGAAAATGGTTAGCAAAACATGTTCTTCAGAAACATTCTTTTTTAATGATTTGTTTACATTGTTTTTTTTCCTCCCTGCTTGTATCTTATCTTTGACCTCATTAGTTTTTGCTAAATATGTTGTTTTGAATGTTAAATATGCCTTAATCATTTGCCTTAATCAACATACAAAGTAGTATATTAAAGTCACCACAGGTATAAGTCTCTATCTTTTGGCTCCTATAATATCTGCCTTCTGTAGTCACCCATGTTGTTTTAAAAGACTCTTATTCCATGTCTACTTGGTATTGATCTTCAATAGCTTGATCTAATCAACTGGGGAATTCTTGTGAATCATATGTTTTTATTTAATCACATGTGTTACAAAGAGCTGGAAAGAGAAGCTAGAACAACAAAAAGACACTTTGTCAGGGAAGGAGTATAAACATAAAAAAACGCCTTCTAGCTAAAAGTATAAGATGGTAGAATGAAAGCATCTTTAACAAATGGTGCTGGCATAATTGGATGTC
>JAQHUG010000017.1:7552699-7586849 GCA_028555095.1 Dicrostonyx torquatus | reverse complement strand
GCTTCCCATAGGACAGGGTATCCTGCACCATCATAAGGAAGCAGGGGGAGGGCAGTGGGGTAGTGGGGGAGCGGGAGGGCCGGGAACAAGGGGAGTAAATGTAAATTTTTCTTTTAACAATAAAAATTAAAAAAAAAGAATGGATATCAGAAACCAGAGGCTTCAAACCAGACCAATGACTCTGCAATAAACACTTGCAAGTAAAGGTATATGGATAAAATGATTTACTGTGTGACTCACACTGCAGCTTCCATGATGAGATTGATTTTCTCCTTTTCTCTATTTTTTCTCTTAAATTTTATTTTTTTTGGCGGGGAGAGTTGCAAGGGCAGACAGTGGATATGAAGGGATGGAGGAATGAATAGGTTGGAGATGCATGATGTGAAAGACAAATAAATAAATAAATAAATTGAAAACTAAAAAAAAGAAGAAGAAAAAGGGAAACAAGAAGAAAAGGAGATTCTGTAACAGCTTCAGGAACAAGAATCTAAACCTAGAGGTTGTAGATCAGGAGGAACAAAGGTGTAATGGAAGGAGGTAAAAAATACTTCAATTTAATAATTTAGGATTATTTTTATCTGTTTCCAGCAATAAACCATCTTTGGCAAATACTATTCCAGAATAAAGCTTACCAAAATCTTCCCCAAAAGAATGAACTTTTTAGCACGTTTAAGCTTGAGAACATTATATCAACTTTCTCTTTTATCAGTATAGAATTTACATTTATTGCAAATAAGAGCTTTCGTTTCATTTTTACCACAAATTGAAGCATTTCAGATCTCTGTTATAGAATGTCAAAATTAAAGTTTATACTTATAAAAATGAGAAAAATAAGTAAAATAAAAATGGCCCAATCTAAAGTATTTTGTTCTAACAGAATAAATGAGCAAGATGCAATGAGGACTTATTTTGAGAATATTTAAGTCTTTTGGAGAAGTTAATAAGAATATAAGCATCTCATTTAGAAGCTATAGAAAGTCATAAGCAGACACTTCACTAATGATGTTATACTGATGACAAATAAGCTCATGGAAGGACACTCAATGTTGGTTGTCAGTAGGGAAATATCAATTCATGCCATAGTGGGATCATCATTATACTCCTGGCAATTTAGAAGAGATTAACATATTGATCATACACGGTGTGGGAACAAGAGAGAGCAAGCAGAATTCTTATGAGCTTCTCTTAAGAATGTAAAATTATCCAACTTATTTGAAAAACATTTTTAGCTGTTTCCCAAAGTAGTAAATATGCATTTACATTATGGTCCACAAATCCTACTCTTGGAAATTAACAAGAAGCAAAGAAGTCCTGTGAGCATTAGAAAGCTCACATACTCTTATCAGCATTATTTGTACAAAACAGAACTCATTTTCTAACCACAAGTGGAAACTAAAGATGTTAGTTCACACATGCAGTTCAAGCATTCGTAGGCAGAGGCAAGAGAATAAAAAATGAGTTTGAGACCTGCTTGGGTCACTTATCAATCTTGTGTCTACAGCAAGCCAAAGAGGAATGAATGTATTAGCAAACTAATGTATTTCTACCATTGTGTTATTTTTCACAACTAAAATAATCAAGTATTATATCTAATGTATCTTATCAAAATAATTATAAAGTATATAAGATAGTATATATATTATATACTATGTATATAAATATGTACATTTGTAGAACTTTGAATAAAACATAGTAAACTCATCTAGGAGGTAGATTTTTGGTTGATTGAGTGAGGTGGCCAGAATGTTTGAAAGGGACATGAAAATCTTTTGGAAACAACAGATGTGTAAATTCATTGTTTTTATTAGAATTATTTCATTATAAAAAATAATATAATACATTATAAAATACAAAATTCCATTCAAACCCATCATGTTATATATGGACATTGAAGATATACAGTTTACTGCATGTCAAATTCATAATAATTCTAAAATGAAAAAAATCAACAAAGAGTTATCAGTTTGTCTATATGAAAATCTCTGCTTTTTAAATTCATTTATTAATCACATGAGACATGGAAAGAATGTTGGCTTAACTTATTGGAATCTGTGAGGAAGAAAACATACAGCTTTTATCAGGGCTAAAATTTTACTTTTCGAAAATTTTTAAATTAAAGCAGATTATATACAAAACAGATATTTCCCTAATAATTTCTTTAACCTTTATGTCCAAAGCCTTGTTGATTCTTTTAGAATATTCATGCCTTGCCCATAAATATTCATTTTATCCATTGTATATTAATAAATTTACTAATGAATTATATGTCCATGATTAATGAATGCTTCAACCACACCCAAAAGTACAGTTGGGATACTGAACTTCCTCTTACTCAGTGTCCACTTATGAAGATTCCGTTGTGACTGGCAGTGAGACTGAAGATCTATCCTGAGCTGCTTTAGCAACTAGGAAAGTAATTCCAAATGCAAACTATGTACTTATTCACGATCTTGGGAAAGAATGCTTTATTTCTACAAAGTCATGTCAAGGGGTTCAAAGGAGTCAAACTGATCAATCCTTTCTCCAATCTTAGTACAAATTTGACCTACTTTCATGGAAAATAAGAAAAAAGGAAGAGGAAAAAGGCAGAGGAGGTAGGGTAAGAAGAGGACTCACTGTATCTGCATTTCTACTAATGTATTTTTTATCATGGTCAATTCCCTACTAATGTTACTGATATTGTTGTGATAGTATTGGGGAGGGGACTGATGGAGTAATAACTAAGCCATACTAAATAGGAATATAAGGAAAATAGAATTTCTGACTGTAATAATCTGCTATAAACTCTGTCTGGCTCCACCACTCTCTGAAGCTCATGGCCATAGTGGGTTTTTGGACAAGTGGTTCTTTATCTCTCTTTACTCATAGGCTAGGAAGTCTATTGGGATTGGTATACTAATATTGAAAAGGAAATATTTATTAAAAATACACAACTATTATTTTCTTATATCTAAAGATTTATTCCAGGATAGATATATAGATATATTCTTTAAAAAAAATCCTACACCTTCTCTATCTGTCTCTCCTTCCCCCTTCCTTCTCTCTCTCCATCCCTCATTCATTCCTTCCTTCCCTCTGTGTGTGTGTGTGTGTTTGTATGTGTGTGCATGTGTGTGAGCATGTAAACATGTTTCTGTCAGTGTGCCACTGAAAGTGTGTAGGTGCCATGGAGCTTGTACAGAGGCTAGAAACCAATTCTATACATCAGTCTTGCCTTCCACTATGTTGGAGACAAGGTCTTTTGTTGTTCAAACCTGCATATGGCAGGCTAGCACACAAGATTCTGGGTTTTCTCCTGTCTCTAACTTATTTCTTGTTGCACTATGTGGGCATGCCACCAATTAGTTTTGCGTGTATTTGGAGACTCTATTCTCATGTCTTCATGTTTGTGTGACATCCCTTCACCCTCTGAGCTATATCTCCACTTTTTATATGTGTTCTGATATCTAATAGTCTTAGAATCCCACAACTACTGTTCCACTGGCGTAATGAGATGTATCCAGTGAGTTCCCATTATAGACAGGATATAGTTATGGAATTTAAATTTATAAGTCTTCTCCTCCAAAACCATGACAACCTAGGAAATACAAAGTAGAGTCAAGACAAGAATCACCAAGTAACATACTCATCACTGCTCTCACTGTTCCTGATGTTCACTATATCACCCCTTCTGTACTTGATTTATAATATTGCTGGCAGCTCTCTCATCACATATGCACATCCTCTTGGCACTATGAAACATTTGGAAGTTTCGCACCCTTTGTAAGTGTCTTTATGAGCTATGGTTGCTATTAGAGTGGTTGGCAGTTATAAACTACAGTTTTATCATTCATATCCTGTCACTAGCACCAGAGATGTTGCACACTCAGGTACATTTATTTCAAAATTCTTTTTTATTAGGAGTTGATATATGTGCATGTAAATCAACCTGTGTCTACAGTTTGGAAAATATCTGGCCCTTTAATCAGGAATTCAACTTCCAGGGTTGGTTATTTAATGACTAGAAAAAAGCATGACAAAAAAAACCCCCTACACTAGAGGTCTTAGTGGCAAGTAAATTCTAGAAATGTATTTTCATATAGTAAATGAGAGCCTTGTGCTACCATTTTTGGCTCCAGTCTTGAAAGATTTGTTTGATATTTTCTGTTTCAATAGAGTTTTGTTTTCAATGGAGTATTAGAACAGGTGGCCACATATAATACTTAAACTCCCTCTCAGATTCTATCTCTGAAGACTTCTTCCTGGAAGAATCCTTGTATGCTTAGTATACAGACCTATATTGTATCTATTATACAGTGATTGTAGATGATGCTCCATGTACCATGTAATGCCTTACCATCTTCTTCCTGTAGAGAGCAAAGTGATAGTTCAACTTATGCAGAATCTAGGCACCTAAGTGTCTAAACAATCAGAAAACTAGTAGGAAAAGAGGGAATATGGAAATAAACTAACCTTCAAATAACATTTAGTGAAATTTTTATTTTTAGAATTGTTGCTACTTCTCAATGTAGAATTCATGGAATTATGTTTGGAAATATCTAACATCATATGTTAAACATGGCAGATATTTTAATTTTGTCCATATGAAGGAAAATATTTTATACAAATAAAATTATGAATTAACTGGAGGAGAACGTGCGATTTCTTCACAAGTCTAGTAGAAGTCTCTTTGGGGAAATAGCTTGAGTGACTCTAGGTAGTGTAATATCTCAGACCTCATGAAAGAACTCAGATTGATAATAGAAGAGTATTTGTGATGGTCAAAAATAAGACATTATGTGAAATTTTTGATATATGGATTCAGTTTTAATCACTGATTTCTGAGAAGAAATGGGAAGGGAAGTCCATCAGATATAACAAATAGGCCACAGCAATGAATGCTGTGCTCTGATATATTATCTCAGGCAGGTAACAAATGAAACATAAACTGAGATATATCATAATTACTCAGTGCAAATTACAAATAAGCATGTGCACTTGGATATTATGTCTATAGGGAACTGAAAAAGAGGTTAACTGTAAATATGTATGTATATATATATATGAGTATATATGTATATTATATCTAAAGGTAATATAAACCCACATTACAAATACTTAAGGAAGGCAATAGGTTTGATACTGTATAAGTCAAATCCCACATTTTATATGTAAAAGTTGAGTTCTCCCACTTTCAGAGAAATTTGACTTCCCAATTTAATTTTCTTTAATTTTCTGTGTCAGAAGTTTCCTGTATCTCCAAGGACGATACGTAGTCAAAACTAGATTTAATTTTAAGTAGAAAATGAGGTGTGAGAGAGGAATGAGCTTTGCCTAATGATGCCAATTATTCTGCTTTCCTTAACTTTAATTCCCATGTTGAGAGTAGTAAAATATTAGTAGAGTAGCTAATATTTTCTGTTCAATTGCCCTCAACACAAATGTATTGACGTGTTCCAGTTTGAGTGACAAATGCATCAATACAAACGCATCCATTCCCTCAGCTGTCTTTTTAACTCCTGATTTTTGTCTTCTCATACTTAAATAGCTAAATCCAACTGCACCTGTGATAAAGTAAGTCTTATATAAGTGGTGAGACAGTGCCAAATGAGGACTGTGCCCTGTTAGGAGCTATCAACACAACTCGCTAAAACAGCTGCTAAAAGTCCCATACTAATGTGGATGTACAAAGACTCACGGATAGAAGAGTCTTTTATTTCAGATGATGTTCCCGTGCTGACAAAGAAAGCTTCACCTTCTTCAAACCAGAGTTCCAGAGATCGGTTGTTCTTGTGCAGTATCAAATAAGCAAGAATCCTTTCAGTCAACAGTTTCTGAGTCATCATATTTTCTAAAGTAATTATCCTTATTATGCTTCCGTAGGCTAAGTAAATGATTAATATGGCATTACAAGGGTGACTAAAATAGTTTTCCCATCATGCTTTCACATGCAAAATTAATGAAAATATAGTACTAGAAGAGTGAGGCCATTGAGGCAGGGATGCTGGCACACTGCTATAACCCCAGCACTCCAGAGGCTGAGCATGACAGTCCGCGAAGTGTAACTCTGTTAAAAAAGACAAAAGAGATTAGGAGGGCTCTAAGCCTCTGCAGTGTCACTCTGTCAGAAGATGGCAAGGGTCCAGGTCTCCAAAACCAACACAGGTATTAGAAACATAGACATCTTGAATTACAATGTAATATTTATTGGTCCTTCTCAGGAAAAAGTGAAGGCTATGTGAAGTGTGTAGCATGTCCTGTTAGAGCCACCAGTCCTTTCTCAGTGCTCTCACCACCATCAGGTATGCAAGTATCTAGCTAGTATTTCTACAAGGATTTGACTGAGGTCCTTGGTCAGTTGCGGATGTGTGCTCTGTAAGTTCTTATCTTTTTTTCTTCTATCAATGTTACTTTACTAGAGAGATACACTTAACCTCTTGTGTGCGCTTGTCTTGCACCAGGCTCTGCTCTGAGTAGCATAACTCAATTGGCTAAGGTCAGTAAAACCACATAAGGAAGGAACTAATTTGCCATTGTACAGAGGAAAATAAAAAGGAGAATAGGATTGTTTGGCACTGAAGACTCAGCATAAAGAACAGAAATGATTTAAATACAGATAATCTAACATAAAACTGGGCTTATATATGTGACCCACTGTCTCTCCTCCAGAGGAAATAGACATTTCTTAGTGCCCTTAAAGACATTTACTGTGGTGTCTTGATCAAGCATGCCTATCGAACTTCAATTATTTCCCAAATAATTAGAAAATATTGAATTCATGAAAGCAATAAAATATAATCGCATTTATAAAACCACTTTTCCTTTGGAGGTATTGACCACATCTTATCCTTACTTTAGCATTACTTTTGACGATAGGTTTGCTTTTAGCCATGGATTAGCCAGCATTTCCAATCATGACAAAGACTCCATTAAAATATGCATAAGTAGAAATGAGATTAAGAAAAGGGATTCATTACAGGTAGCTTAAAGTACTTCTGAGAGTTGAAACATGATTCTTACATGATTGTTTGTGGGCAGCCACAACCCAGCAATGCTGTTACGAACAATGTCAGACTATAACATGCATTTAGTTACATTAGACATTTTTTTTTGTGGTGGGGGTTCTTATTTTTTATTTTTTTTATTTAAGTAAAAAAATTCTATTTATTTTACATACCAACCATTCCCTCTCTCATTTCCTCCCATTCCTTCCTTTCTCCCACCTATACCCGTCTCATCCACTATTCCTACACTCTTCACTCAGAGAGGAAGAGGCTTCCCCTTAGACTTGCACAAAAAAAAGTGAGCATCAAAGTGAAGATAATAGAAATAAAGGTAGATACGATAAGTGTAGATAATATTTTAAGTTATATGATAAGTTTTTAGGAAGTTAAAATATGTAGGAACTTGCCATTTGCAAATGATTTATTACACATAAAAATTATTGGGTTTATGCATCACTCACTTTTTCACTGAACTTAGCCTCATTTGATGGTCTTTCATAGATCACATAGGACTTGATATTTGTGCAACATCATGTTGTAATGCATTGTTTGTGTTGGGACATGCAAATTCTAATACATTCTTAAGGTAGAATTTTATTTCATCTTTGTTTTAAAGATGAGGTCATTGAATTGTATTCCATTAAGGAATCAGTTTCCAATGTGACTTTGATGTTCTCAACAATGCCACAGAAATTTAGATAGACAATTGGAGGGTTCTGCCTTCTGATTTTTTTTTTTAGAACATTTACTTTGGAAAACTTGCAGCTATTGCTTTAGGTCTGACCCTTTGAGATATCAGTCTTATAGTTCTCAGACAAGTATATCTTAAGAATGTGGGATTTGTCTCTTAGAAAGATGGTATCAGGAGTTAAGCCAGTCATCTTTGTGACATGGAAAAAAGCTTTCTCTGACAACTGACAATTAAACTCAGAGAACTCTGCACTCTGTTGGACCTCCCATGTGCAGTCCACCAGAAACTTCCCATCCAACTATTAGAGTTTATAATTTTCTGTGCATTCCTTACAGTTGAATTCCATTTCTGCTAGTGTCATTTGTTGAATTCTATCAAAGAGTCTTGAATAAAGACTTCCTTTGACTAACTGTGACAGAGTAGGGGCAATGCTTTTAACATGTGTCCCAAAGTCATGTGCTTAGTGAAGACAAAATGAGATCAAATGTGTGACTATCATACTGCTTTGAATTCTAATTGAAGACCAAAATGGCAGCCTGGATTTTATCCTGAAAATGACATCACCCTATATTTGTAACCCAATTCAAGTGGCCTTTTCTCTCCCTTCTGAATGTAAGGATGCTGGCTCACTGCTAGATCCATTAAACTGCTCCTTATCCCAGTAGACAATGAAAGAGGAGCTTCAGTAGGGAATTTTACATAATCGTTCCTTAAACAAGAAAATAAAATGTTTCCTGTCCATCCCATTTGAAGAGAGTGAGTGCCACTGCCGGTGGAAAACAATAATAATAACATTGGATTCTGATACATGGAGTTTTCCAGTTGTAATCGTTTGAGACTCTTTCCAAATTGATATGTTATAAAACCAAGAAAAATAAGTAATTAATTGCAATTTCTAAACTTTGGACAAAAATATCAGGTAAGATTATCTGGCCCTCAAGAATTATTTACCATAAATAAACATTATATATCAATTTCTATATCAAGTTAAATAAAATGTCTCCTATTCTCATAGAGAGATTTACAGTACTCCTATATTCACAGAATTCTAAATTTAAGAGAAGTTCAAGCTTTTGATCAAGTTCCTTGGCATTCTGATTCACCTAGAATGCTTAACACACAATTGCGTGCAGGGTGTCTTGTAAGATCCCATAAATGGGATAGAAGATTAAGAGACTCCAAAGCAGAGATTACTCCTTTTAATTTATACCTATTCTGTATGATACTCTATTTCATATGTACCTTGTACAATGCAATGGCTAAAACATAGCTGATTGTAAAATAAATTAATATTGAAAGCTGCTTCTTGCATGTTGTAGCACATCTAAAACTAAAAATTTAAACAGTGTCTGATATTTTCTACTCCACACTACACAGACTATTTTAATTTCAGCAATTTAATGATTTAGCGTAGCTTGAGAAATAGCCACCTATTAGCATGCCCCAGGAGGATTTATCAAAAGGATCTTTAATATGAGAGGTTCTTCTGTCTATCACTTTTATTGGTTAATGAATAAAGAAATTGTTTTGGCCTGTTGATTGGCAGAACTTAGGTAGGTGGGGAAAATTAAATTGAGTGCTGGGAGAAAGAAGGGTAGAGTCAGGGAGAAGCCATATAGTCCCTGCCAGAGACAGATGCTGGGAACTTTACCTGGTAATCCACAGATACGTGGCAACACACAGATTAATAGAAATGGGCTAAATTAAGATGTAAGAGTTAGCCAATACGAAGCTAATGGGCTAAGCAGTAATTTAAACTATCATTTCTGTGTGATCATTTTGGGACTAAACAGCTGGGGACCAACAAGCAGCCTCCTTACAACAGATCTTGTCACTATTAAAGTTTCAACTTGTTTCAGCTACAAATCCCCATGGCCTTAGCAAAAGACACTATCATTTTCACCTTCATTATAAAATATTTTACTTATCATTTTTTACAAAGTTTCAAGGCAGAATGCTGCCTCTACACATGATTGTGAGTTTTAAAATATACTTGAGAGTCAGGAAAATGATGTGGGAGTCCCTTCTGTGTGCTATGATTACAATTAATGAATAAAAAAAAACTGCTTTGGACCTATAGCAAGGCAGAACTTAGGTAGGCAGGGAAAGCTAGGCTGAATGCTGGGAAGAAAAAGGGTGGAGTCAGAGGGGGATGCTGTGGAGCCGCAGCCAGAGTCAGACATGCCAGAACTTTGCTGGTAAGTCATGACCTCATGGTGATATACATATTAATAAAAATGGGTTAAACTAAGATGTAAGAGTTGGCCAATAAGGTGCTAAATATAATGGGTCAAGCAGTGATTTAATTAATACAGTTTCTGTGTGGTTATTTCACAGCTAAGTTAGCCGGGTGGCCGGGATGAACAAGCAGGCCCTCTTCCTACAGGGAAAGTTCCATCACTGGCCTCTATACCTGGGAAACATAAGAAAGGATGAGAATGGAAGTTTCAATTCCACCTTTAAATTTTCCTGGGACACTATTTTATTCTGATTTTAGGACAACACTTTAGATCTCATTTGTGTTATTCCATGGCAGATTGGTTCCTGCTGCTAGAGTTTGGTAGATTCGTGCCTTAGGTCTTTCCCCAGATATATTTGCCACATGACTTAAATACTTAACCCTGATGTGTTTAACTTCCTCCCTCATTTTTTTTGTACTGTTGCTGGTATGAATGGCAATGATCAATGAATTAAAAGCATATGATGGATATAAACCTTGGTATTTCTATTAAATTGTCTACCTTTATTCCCCTAATTGACCATTTTAACATTTTATCTCCATACCATCAACAGCATTAGTATTTTGCAATCTTGTCATATGGACATATTTCTTCTGTTACTTTGAAAAAGATCTATTAGATGAAAACTATTTCTGAAATTACATTCTAATACCAAACATATACTTATCTAGTTTTAATCCATCTTTCCATCTACCATATTCTCTTAAATGAACTTGGATCAAGATGCTTTTTGCAATTCTTCATGGCCTTCCTGTATAACTTGTTCTTTTATTTCTTCCTTTCTGTGAAACTTCTAAATTTCTGCTTAACCTGGCAAATTTTTACTCATCCTCTAAAATACTTTTAGCTATTGTCTTAGTAGGATTATCCTGCTATAAAATATTACCAAGAAGGCAGAAGAGATGGTTCAGCCATTAAAAGCACCAACTGCTCTTCCAAAGGACATGGGTTCAATTTTCAGCACTCATCTCATGGGTCATAACTGTCTCCTATTATAGTTATACTATATCCAACACACTCTTCTGATTTCTGGGGTTATGAATGTAATAGAAAGATTTACATGGAGGAAAAATAGCCATAAAAAGTAAATAAATAATCTTTATATGTCGTGCATTGGCAGCTTATAGAAAGAATAAACCCATTTCCTCATAGACATGGAGGCAAGGCACCAAAACTTGAAATGTTTTGTTCAGATTTATTCCTGTAGTATTTCATTTGTATTATAATAATTAAAGCTGCCTAAGGATCAGAAACGTAAAACAGTCATACTGGGCAGTCTTATAGATCAGGCAGTGATGATACACACCTTTAATCTCAATAGCCTCAATGGCACACAACTTTAATCACAGTAGCCACACTAGTTTGTCATAGAAACCAAGGGATAGTGGTGCATGCCCTTAATTCCAGAACTAGAGAGGATTATAAAATGGGAGGAGTTAGCTCTCAGGCTCAGGTTAAGTTTCATTCTGAGATTCCTCAAGGCAGGTTTGCCATTTTGGATTGAATATGAGGTAAGAACCAGTGGCTGGCTGCTTTGCCTTTCTGGTCTTCAGGGATTTTATTAATTGTGCATCACTTTTCTGTAACAGCCTCACACAGTAGAGGGATAGATGAGCAACCTTGATTATCTTTTATAATGGCATTAATCCTGTCAATAAAGACTCTGACTTTATGGACTAATTATCTTCAAAAAGTCCTTTTCTAATACCATTACTTTGGGAATTAGAATCTCAAATTATAACTTTGAAGGTAAATTAACAATTTAGATGCACGTAGTTTTGCACAAGGAAAGGCATTGCGGAAATATAGTACCAATCATTAGAAAAGGCCCAAATATCAAAATTCAGGATAAGTTAAATACATGAGTAAGAAATGGTGCGTGTGTGTGTGCGCGCACACACACACACACACACACACACACACACACACACACGAGCTAATGGTATGAAAACTAGAAATGGTGTGAGAAATTCATTAGTCAGGATCTCCATCAACTGCCTCCCGTTTATTCCTGATCATCCACTCTTCAGTATAATGCTGCATCATTGAGCTTCAAAGAGCAGAACAATAAGTCCACAGTGATGGTTCTGGATTATGAGATTGTTGACAGATTATTTTTCCCAGTAAGAACATGTAACGGGCCACCAAGAAAGCAAGTATGTTTGTCATTTCTTCTAATTAATCAAGTAAGGCATTCACAGAGACCACAAATATACTGCGTTGTTTATTATAACACTGTTCTCACTAAGCCCCTGAAATCATAATCACTCCATGTCATAAATCTGAATTCTGCTTTAGTGCAAAGTCCATAAACAAACACCACAATGTTCTTGATGCAGTTGGAGATTAATTACATAAATCAGAGGTGTAGTCCAGAGTTTATGACTGGAATTCTAATAACAACTTTTATGATTCTTGAAAGCAAGCAAGAAAGGGATGGTTTGTATTGGTAATGAATAGATGTGATTGTCTTTATGCTGAGAGTTCTGCTTTAGAATGCTAATTTTCTGGCATGTGTTTGTTATGAAAAGGTTGTATATTACATTAGTCAGATTCACATAACATCAAGTCAAATTCTAAATTTTATTTATTTATTTAGAATTATGCCCTCATCATGCGAAGCGAAGACAGTTTTTGAGCTCACTTTGTAGCCCACGATTTCCTCTAACTCATGCAATATTCCTGCTTTAGATCCCCAAATTCTGGGATTATAGGCATAAGTCACTATGCTTACTACAAAATAAATCCCTTTAGAAGGGATCTCATTACTCCAGTTCCAATATTTACAGATGCTTTGAAAGGTCAACTCTTTCAAACATTATTTTATCGTGTAACTTAAACAAATTAACAGAATCTAGTGTTGTACAGTTTCAATATCTTTCTAAGAGAATCCCGCTTGTCACCCTCTCAACTGTGAAGACTTTGGGGAAATATAATCTTGGAAAGATTATGTTAGACTTTACCTTACAAAGTTATATATATGTGTGTGTGTGTGTGTGTGTATGTGTGTGTGTGTGTGTGTGCGGGCACGCATATGTATATATTAAGATCTATATTGTCCAAATTTGGTGTAGTAGGGTTCTTCTCTATTTTGTGTGCTTTCATTGGTTAAATAAAGACTCTGCCTGGCCTATAAGATAGGACACAGCCCTTAGGTAGGTGGAGTAGACAGAACGTAAGGCGGTGAGAGAGAAGGAAGTGAGAGCCGCCATGAAACCGCCAGGGTCAGACATGCTGTATCTTCCTGGTAAGCCCACTACCTCATGGTGACTTACAGACTATTTAAGAATGGGTTGAAATAAGATGCAAGAGCTAGCCAAGCCAAGGCTAGAGATAATGGATAGAGATAATGGACCAGACAGTATTTAAATGAATATAATTGTCGTTTGGTTATTTTGGGCATAAGTAAGGGGCGCAGCAGGGAGCCAGCCACTGGGAACAAACGGCCTCACTTCTCGGTGGCGGGACACAGTTGCCCACCTTTTATTCCACAAATTCAGCAAATAGAATATTGACCTTTTAATGACTGTGTACAGGTCACCTATTATCAATGATTTTTGTTTACACAGTCTCTGTTACCAACAATCAGCTCTAGTACACAATTATTAAATGAAAAATAACACATGAACTTTTGTGTACTATTTTTGAGTAGCAATAATGCAGTCTCTCACCATCCCTTTTAACATACAAGAAGAATGGGCGTTGTATTCTTCTTCTCATGTATCCATTCTGTATATGCTACCTCTCCAGTAATCACTGAGTAGCCATCTCAGTCATCAGATCCATTGTCCTCACATCATACTACCATAGTGCTTGAAGTGTTTATTTCAAAGCATCCTGGTAGTGATGTCCTGGATAGCCAAAGAGAAGCCACAAGATCATTCCTTGAGTGAAGAGGTGAACATCCTCAACTTAAGGCCGGAAGAAAAGTGGGAAAAAAGCCACATACTCAAGCTGCTTCTATCTTTTGTAAGAATAAGTCTATATGAAATTTCAGAGAAGAAAGGGAGAAATGTTCCTGGTGAAGAGGAACAATGGAATGTCCTTCTCTGGAGATAGTCAGAGGTATGTTCCCAAAGGGATGAGTTTGTTGTCATTTTAAGATTACACTTCAGGAGGAGCAGAGCCTCTGTTAAAAAGAGGAATATTATTATCAGGGTTAGAACACACCAACCTTCTAATACTAACATGATAGCTTAAGACAATAGGGTCATGTACATGGTAATTGCCTTATCAATATCCCTTATGAATACAACTGACAGAAAAGAAGCTAGGAATGTGTTCCTGAGGTAAGTGACTTAAAACATCACATGAGACCTGTGAAGTCAGCCTCTCTAGTGGGAGATCCAGGTAGGGCTATACACTTTGCCTTTCACTAATATTGTTTGATTAAATTATCATGACTTGCTTTCTATACAGCCAGAGTGTACTGTAGGTCTGGAAATTGAAACATCTTTAAGGGATGACTTTCATCAATGTGTTAAGTCCTAGTCTCATCTCCACTTCTGGCCTGATTTTAGACTATCAGAGAACATCTTCATAATTGGACTCTGACACTTAGAACACCTGAATTCTCATTCCTTCCTCAATTCATTGATCAATTGATCCATCCATCATGCATGCATGCATCCATTCATCAATTTTTTTATCCATGCACCCATCTATCCACATTAATAGAATAACCTCACAAACTAAAACCTGTCATACTTGATGTTAAATCAAAAAAGCTAGAAACTCATGCCACTGTGTTTTCAGCACTGTTGGTTAGATACTTAATGGTGGAATTATTGGATCTTTACTTCCTTGAGGATCTAATGTTTGCATCACTTAAAACATTTTATGTATGTATCAGTGATGTATGACGACTTTGACTTCTTCATATTATTACCAAAATTTATTATTTTTTGCCCTAGCGGTGTTAAGGATTATCTTGTGGTTTGGGTAAAATATTGTATAGTTAAAATCTATACCTTATCCCCCAGGTAAGCAATTTTTTTTTGAGGAGAAAGATAGTATTTTAAACTGTGTGTCATATCATTTCTGCTGCAGCTCCTCAGTCACAAGTGACATGATTTGTCAGCAAATGAGTATGGATGTGACCAATAAAACTTTTAGCTATGGGAAAAAACCTAGAATACTTTTCTCCCTGTAAAATATAATCTAATTGTTTCTAAGTTCAGAACAAGTAATTGTCTGCAAAATTATGGAGAAGCCCACTGACTCCATATAGGTGAAGGAGCATACTACCTGTCCCCTGTGCTGAAGAGTTTGCCTGCAGAAATCATTGGATTCACTGAGGATCTTACTATGGATGTGATGATGCTTTTTGTTTGGCCTTTGACATTCACTCTGGGCACTTATTTATCAAAGACTGAAATCTTGCCACACAGAGGTGTTCCCTGACTAACATGGAACAACAGAGCCCCTTAGGGTCAAACATTAGCTTTACTCAATGTCCAATACTTTCCAGTTCTGAGCACTAAAACATGATCTCATCTGCTTTAGTGCTGTTGGAACACCGCTGTGACAGCGCTTGTCAGTGCAGACATAATTATGGCTACTTGTTCACTAACACCGCTAATATCAGTAGATATTCACATTAGTTATACAGAAGGATGTCTGGACTAACAGTCACAAGAACAAGGAGTGCTGGCCTCTAAATAGGGAATCAGTCAAACATACCTATAACTGGAAACTGTTTGTTTCTTGGCCGCATAGACCCCCATATCACACAGAAACTGTATTAATTCAATACTGTTAGGTCAATTATTTAAGTGTTTTCTTTCTTTCTTCCTTCAATTCTTCCTTCCTTCCTTCCTTCCTTTTCTTTCTTTGGAGTTCAAATCTGTATTTTCATTAAGACTAATCAAAATACTTTAAAAAAATCTTTTCACATTTTATATACCTTTATATACTAATCCCAGTTCCCACTCCCTCCCCTCTCCTACTTCCTCACCTTCCTCCCCACCATCCTCTCCTTGGAGAGGCATGGGAAGTCAGCAAATCCTAGCACAATTGCTTTGAGGAAGGACCAAGGCAGGGTCAGGACCCTCTCTTCTATATCTAGGCTGAGCAAAGTATCCTTCCAAAGAAAATGGGCTCTAAAGAGGCAGTTCAATCCTGGTCCAGCTGGATTTGATGAGCTCCCAATAGATCAAACACACTGTCTCAGTTGGTGGGCCATCATAGAGATAATAAATTTCATTCACCCAGATATTTACCTTCTTTATTGTTTGTTAAAAATATTTAAAATCAATTCTTTTAGCCATTTTAAATACTATAGTGCACCCTCATGGTCCTGACTTCCTTGCTCATCATCTACCTCCTTCTGCTCTTCCACTGGACCTTGGTCCCTTGCGAAGGAGCATATCATCAAACCGGACTCTCTGAATGTGGCTGCCAATGGGGACTGACTGATAAGCCAATGATAATGGCCCCAGGACCTATCTCTTATGCATGTATTGGCCTTTTGGGAATCTATTTTATATGGATGCACACCTTCTTAGGCTGAGACGGAGGGGAGGGCCTTGGGTTTTCCACAGGGCAGGGTATCCTGCCCCATCTCAAGGAAGCAGGGGGAGGGCAGTGGGGTAGTGGGGGAGCAGGAGGGCCTGGGACAAGGGGAGTAAATGTAAATTTTTCTTTTAACAATAAAAAAATGAAGGAAAATAAAAATATGCAGTTCAAGCACTGAGGATAAGCCCTGGTCCAACTGCCTGTGAGCCCACTCAGGCATTTTTCTAGCTAGCTCTTACATATTGAATTAACCCATTTCTATTAATTTGTGTATCACCAAGAGGTTGTGGCCTACAGGTAAGGTTCCTAAGGTTCTGCGTGTCCTCCTTCGGCAGCTACATGGCATCTCTCTGACTCTGCCTACCAACTCTGTATATCTCTGTTCAGATTTCCTGCTTAGCTTTGCTCTGATAAGCCATTGGCCAAGACAGCTTTCTTTTATCAACCAATAAAAGCAGCACATACATAAAAGGACATCCTACATCAGGCACACAAACATTAGACATTGGAAATGGCAGGTATGCTAACTACTGTGGTGTTGAATCTATGAATAGAGAACAGTAGTTCATCAGAGGCAGCCCCCTGAATGCTAGTCAGACCATTCTCCTTCACAAAGTTGTCTCCTCGGAGAGATTGGTATCATCTTTGTATTCTTAGGTTGGATATTTTTTGTGCTTTATCATCATAGAGATAACTAAATTTCATTCACCCAGATATTTACCTTCTTTATTGTTTGTTAAAAATATTTAAAATCAATTCTTTTAGCCATTTTAAATACTATAGTGCATTCTCAATTACCAATCATCATGTGGTACAGATGATGCTTTACATTTTTTCTTGTCACACTGAAATATTGACATAATCTGACAACATCCCTGATAACCATCAACATGAATTTTTCCTATAAGATATTTATAGAGCCCACATATAAATGTCAATGGTATTTATGTTGCTTCCTTTACTATGGGTTCATCCACATTGTTGTCAGTGACAGAATTTCCACTTCTGAAACTGAATATTATTTATTGTGTACACATCTCACATCTCTGTTTTCTTATCCACTGAAGGTCACTTGTTGATTCTGCATCTTTTATTGAAAATGGTGCTGTCATAAACATAGATTCCACATTCTGACTTCAATTCCTTTGGGCACAATAATATTGAGGCTAGTGGAATACATTGTAATTCTATTTTTACCTGTAAAGAACTATTTCCTCCAAAAGTGTGCAAAAATCCTCTTACTCCATAGTCTCTGTGGCACTTGTTAATCATTTATCTGTTTGGTAGCAGTCATCTCAGAGGACTGAGATGATGCTTCATTGTCTCCTCCATGCTGTAGCCATCTCTCTGCTCTTGAAACTTTACCAACATCCCCTAGCCATTGCACCTGTGCCTTCTGTGTGAGAGACTCCTTCTGTTTGATATCTGCAGAAAGGATTACTTTTGTCACTCAGTTCTGTCATCTTCATCCACAGAGATATCTCTGGCTATTCAGTTTAAAGTCGCCCTCTTCCCCCTTGTTCCTTTTCTTAAGCCAACAGTCATCAAACACATTGCTATGGTACACTCCTTGTAGATCATTTTGTTATTGAAAAATATCTCTTTTGCTACTTTGTATGTTGCTGTTTTCCCCCCTTGTTTGTAGAGAGTGACTAGTAAGGAACAGTTTCTGGAACTGGCATGACCAGAAGCTCTTCTCAATTACTGTTTATGTCATCATGGACCACTCCACACTTCAGTTTAACCATTAATAAAACCAGATGAAAATAGTATCTACCACACAGGGTTGTTTTGAGAATTAAATTGACCAGTCAAAATAAATCACCATCACCTCTGCCTAGAAGAGTTTCACTAAATCAGCTATTAGTTACTACTGCTCCTGTTTTATTGATAAAAGTAATGTCCTGAACCATCTCTTTGGATGATGACTCCCTTGTATCAAGTATAGAACTTAGAAAATATGGATAGTCAACTGATTTGGGTTTTATAGGAGAAAAAAGGGGAAAAGAAACACATAGAGAACCCAATTTACAAGTTTATAAAGGATGTAGAAGAGAAGAGATCTGGAAGGGCAATTTAAGCTAGTGATGAATAGTACTTTGCTATTATATAACGATGGGAGAGACAGAGTGGGAAGTGCTGCTAGCACAGCTAGCTGTAACCTAATATTAATGAGGCCAAGGTGACAGGCATGGCACCTTCTGTGTTCCACTTAGGCTTGTCTCTGCTCTGATCTTTCAGCCTGCGTTCTTATTGCCATCGGTAAGCTGCATTAAGCATTGGGGTCTGAATCTGGAAGATACAACACAAATAAATGAACAGAGCTATCATCTAAAACTGAGGAAAATATCTAATGGGATGTTCCTAATAATCACTGGTGTGGTTGCTAGCAATCTGTGACTTAATTGTGTTCTAACTTTCCTCCCACTTTAATTAGCGTAAAACAAATGATCTCATCCCAACAATGTCTCCAGAGCTTCACAATGCCACGTAAGACTCAAGTTAGAATTTGAAAAGCTGAGAATGCATCAGAGTTTGGTGGTTGTGCCATGGTGTTATTTTTGTTTTGTTTTAATTTTCTCCTTTCCTGAAATGACCTTGAATGCCACCAGGTGGTACTAGGTAAGCACAGGCAACCAGGAGACTTGATTTGGTAGGAATTGCAAAAATATGTTTTTTTTTTCCCCCGGTGCATCTTTAGAGGAGTGGATAGTGTATGTTAGAATATGGATTTATATCTTTAGGATGATTCTTTATTTGTCTTAAAATTGACGTTTTGAGACAGATTTGAGAGAGACTCCCTTTTACTGTCAGTAAGGCTCTTGGATCTGCTTTTGTCTTTTCCATGGGAGGAATCCTAGGTCTTTATGTTCAGTTTTCTGAGAAAGGTTTTTCTTTTAATCCTTTCTCCTTTTCCCTAGCTGTTTCTCTTTCTTCTTTACCATCCTCTCTCCTACTGTTTACCTGCTGTATCCTCGCCGTTTCTTCTTTACTATCTTCTTTCTTCTTTACCTGCTCTTTCCTCACTGTTTCTTCTTCACTGTCCTCTCTCCTTCTCTTTACTTTTTCCTTCCTGTTTCATAAACATATGCTTTGGTCCACATCTGTCTACCCATCTGAGAGTATCATAGGCATCCATCCATGCCTGATCTGACCAGGATCTATCCATGTGAAAACGTTCCAATGCTATAATTAAGCACTGTAAAAAGGAGTGAGTCATTACTACCTTCCTATAAATTCTGAATAATTTTCTCCAGTTAATCATCTTTCTGCTTACGAGGCAATGTATCCAACTAGGGCCTACCAGTTAGTGTGTAGCTCTGAGAAGCATCATCAACAGCACCACCATCATCATAGTCCATATTCATTTTTCTAGTGACTGGCAGTATCAATTAGTACCACTCTTAACTTCTATCTTGATTTCTTTTTATTTATTTACATTCATAATCTCATATACAGGTACTATTTGTACATCATTGCTGCTCCTCCTCCTTGTCCCTCCAACCACTTACAACCTCCTACTCTCAAATACATGAACTTTTCTTAATTATTATTACTATATAATCTGCTTGGTTCATTTAGTAATTTTGTTCATAGTTACTGTGTTAGTGTATTTAAGGATGACCACCCAGGATAGGACAACTTCTTAGAAGGGTCAGCCCTAAAGAACAGTGTTATTCCATTCTCAGCAGCCATGTAGAGCCTGCATCCTTTCATCTAGGGCTGCAGAGAATTATAGAGTGGTCCTATTCACCTTGGCATGTCAACTGATGCTGTCATTATACAGGTCTTGTTTAAATGACCATGTTGCTAAGATTTCATGGATGCTGGTTGGCCAAACTGCATCATTCATTATTTGTTACATATTTCAATATTGACTAGAAATAAAGATGTTTTCCTTTCTGTCCTAGATTATTAAAAGACCACTTTTTGATAGCAAATAAAACAACCAAACTCTTACTTCAAGGTAAAAATCTGTATATTTCATTGGATAACATGCATAGGCATGCACACACACACACACACACACACACACACACACACACACAGTGCTCAAGTTCACACATTTCATGTTCCTAGCCATAGTATCATTTTAAAAATACTTACCTATCTGCCCTTCATAGTCCTATTACAATTTTAAGAATTTTCTGCTCAATTTTAATATAATTATTAAACATACAAAAGAATAGGTTTCTTTATGACTTTTTTAACACAAGTATACTATTGTAGCTTGTTTATATGGGACAATCCCTCATACCCACTATCCCCTTTCTCTTTTCAGAGGCCCACTGGATCTGGAGCACTCCTATTCCCACTTCATACTCTTACTCTGTCCTGACATGGTGGGTTAATCACCATAACTTGAAGCAGAACAAGGGAGCAACACTGCTGATCAGAATGCTATGAAGACTATAAATGATCTTGTCTAACAACTCAAAGTGAAACTGATTGAGATTTTCCAGAAGCATTTACATAATACTCAATCAGCATCCTTTAAATAAAACCTGTATTTTTTTTTCTTTTTACAACCATTGTTTCTAATTACCACAGCTCAATGGATTTGGATGAAACAGACACCAAACGTCATATTTGATGGAAGTGTGAGCTTTTTAATTTTTTCTAGACTCCATATGTTTGGCTTCAGGCTACAGTTGCATTCTCTCATTTTATTTTATTCTGGACAATATGGCAAAGAATTATTCATCTATTTTCTGAAATCTCTAAAGGATTAAGTCAATGAAAGTCAATTTTTCCATTCACGTAGATATATGATTTATTTCTGATATGTCTCAAAACCATAGCGTGACTTATTTTTTAACTAAAAGTTTCATATATATATATGTGTGTGTATGTATGTATGTATGTATATATATATAACATTCATGTGTATATATGTATACATATATATGAGCCTGTTGATTAAAAATTATGTAAATTTCTTATTGTAAACAAAGAACATATGAAATTCCAAAGAATCTCTCATGTGTGACTAAAAACAAAAGCTTTCAAATGGAGTTTTTCAGGCTGAGGACATAAATACATAACTAGTTCCCTGCTATTTAATAAGGGCAAATGATCATTCAGAGATATTGGGATTTCACATGGGGCTTTAACCTCTGCTACAGAGCTGCTCATTCCTCCTCACAGATCTCGGCTTAATTTATTGAAATTCATTTTCTAATTTAAACTATGTCTGCTTGGTCTATGCTTGGAGCAGAGGACACTGAGAGTGCGAAGTTCACTGGAGTTTTCATTACCAGAACGGAAAAAATGGCTGTGCAGGAGCATAGCATGTACAAATCATGATAACTACATGATTGTCCCATGGTAGCCAGATCTTATGCATCCTCCTTCAAGGTGCTTCTTTTCCTTACAGACTATGACAGTCTGCCTGACGATATCCCTGCAGTACCCTTTCCCTATCCTAATCGAGCTGAGAAAAAGTGGCAGTAAAGTTAAAATTACTCTCTGGGTTGAGTGTAAATGGGCAAAGGCTCTACAGCCCCATAGTCTGAGATTGAAAACTGATTGCACTCTTCACTAACCAAGTGACTGCGGGAAATTATTGCATTTACTGAGCCTTGGTTACATCACCTGTAGAATGGGTATATAGCATCTGAATAAAAGTCTGAAGGGGTAGATCATGTGATGAGGCAAAACTCTAGATTTGAGAAGACCCAGATTAGATTCTGCGCAATCCTTTATTATTACTGAGTAGTTGGCCAAAATCTTAACATCTCTAACAAGTCTTGATAGTTAATACTTAATACAAAATAATAACATGAATAAAATTTTTCTATATACCGTGTGTGTGAATGTGAATGTGTGTGTGGGAACATGTCTGTGCCATGCAAGGCATCAATGTGGAGATCAGAGCAGATAGTTGGTCACATATCTTCATTTTTACCTTATTTGAGACAGGTCTCTGTCTATTGGCGCTTATGCCCAGACTAGAACCGGTTCCCAAGCCTCCATCTTACTTTAGATGAAAAGCTGGAATTTCAGACACATGGCACTTGGTTTCTAAAGAACTGAACTCAGGTCCTCATGCTTGTGTAGTGTACACATATTCCCCGAGGCACTTCCTCATCCAAATGCACAGAGCTATGTTCATTATATGACAAGTGCTTCATAAGTGATTGCCTTTTTAATTACATGATTATGATATAATGGGACTATAAAAATAATAATTTCTTTCATGCCTTTTCTTGGACAACTGAAACATTTCAGAGGCATGTTCCCCAATTCCCTTCACAGCTCTGTCCATATGCAATTTTTGAATTTATATGTGCTTATATTTACATCTTTGTCTCTTTAAAATCTCAACAGAAACTATTTTATGGAATCAAAAGTAATATCAAACAGTTAACACTCCTTCGAACCCATGTCTCTAAGATCCCATTTAAATGCTGTTAGATTTTTAAGATGAAATAAATTGTTGTGACTAGAGGTTCATGAGCATTGGTACAATACAAACATTCTTCCCACGGTTGTGTACAAACTCACTTAAGTTTTACATTGACGTGCTAAGTCACTGAGAATAATGATCTCTCAAACACTTTGCTGCCATTTGGTAGGCAAAAAACACAAACATAGTCCACAGAATGAAAATGTTCTGAAATCTTCCAAAATGCAGACAATTTCATTTTTAAAATTCTCATTGGTTATAAAATTTGTTTGATTGAGAGAGAAAAAAAAAATCATCAAGTTATATGTTTGGTAAGTACTTAAACTTATAAAATTTTCATTTGGCTATCAGAGGTCTAGAAAAACATGAAACTTAATTATTAGACTTTACCCTTTTGTTCTAAAGCTTCACCCTTTTTTAATTTTCAATTTATGCTGGCCCGTCCAGCATCAAGGTTTCCAAACACATTAACACACTATGCTTTCTGCCATGTTGGAGTTTGTGAGGTTCAACCTTAGGATTATCTACTGAGAAAATAAAACTGAAACAGAAAAATATTGTAATGATTGCGACTAAATAATAGTGTTAAGAAACACAAAACTAGGGGGAGAGGAGCAAAAGCAAAATCACAAAACTAAACCTGTCCTATCTCCCACATCTGTGCTAAGGGCTTTGAGCTAGTGTCACTCTGAAGAACTGATTTTCTTACTCCTAAAATGCTCTGCTCTTATTCAGGAGATGTGACGACAGGGAAAACTTTCTAGGATACCTCTTTGGCTTATTTTTCTATTTAGTACAAACTCCCACCCTGTTCTCTATTCATTACAGTGGAATCTGTGAAACCCAAGTCTCCTCCAATAACAGATTTCACATTTTCAGGTTTGGAAGAGGGTTTTGATCCATGAGAATGCAGTGTGTGCAGTACCTCCTCCCCTATTCCCCCCCCCATACTGAAGCAGGTACGGTTCTCTCCTTCTCGCTGTGGTACAGGGTAGAGGCTGAGGATGACTCTTATGTGCAAGCCATGGGATCAGGTGCTAGAGGTCAGCTATAAACCAGGAAAGATGAACCCCCAGCAGAAACCAAGAGCGAAAGGTTAGCAAATAATCACCAAACCACATTCTAAACTCTGCAAGCTTCAGGGGCAAATCTAGGGATAATGTACTTTATTTGCTATCTCTGAAAAAAAGAAAAGAAAACGACCAGGAGAAGGAGACTTCAATGGCCAATAGGGATCAGAATGTGTTTGCATATTCTTCCACCTCCCAGGCTGCGTACACATTAAACATGTAATTACATTTAGATGCCACAGCTGTTCGAATACTCATTCTTCACCGTGATTATTTGTGGAATTTTTTTAAAAAAATTATAAGGAAGCGAAGAAAGATAAAAGTGAATATTTTGAAAGGGAGTTACAATTTGCCAGCAGCAATCCTTTTCTAGACGGGCAAAGGGAAGCAGATCATGGTAGATCAGAGAATTGGAGCATTCAAAAATAACATTACCTATAAATTCAATCTGCTGGCATCAGTTTTCTACTGATCCCTCTATGCATTCAATTTCTTTGTCATTTATTACAGCAAGAAGTAAGATGGTCCAAAGGAGAATTGTTTTAAGGAAACAGCAGGGATATTAAGAACAAAGAACTGGATAGCATGCATAAGCATGAATGAATGAAAAATAACATTTAACCAGCTCTCTGAGTCAACTTCTCGTCACATAGTTTTGCATATCGATAGCAAGGGGATGAAATTGTGCTTCCAGTGATGTTAAAATGAGTGTGTGATTGCATGCACATGCTATTTTAAAGGAAAAAGAAAATAGGACTATAATGATGTCACATATAGAGGTGGAATAACTCATGATACTTGTATACAATTCAATGATGGAAAACAAATGTTAGTCTCCCAAGACAGTTTTTGCTACACAGAGACCCCTTAATGGGCACTATAGTAGGCCTACCTAACTTGCTAATGCCACTGAAATATTTGCTTCTTTCCTGAGTATTTGAGATGTCCCATGTGCAATCGCAGAATTCTGGGTAGACCAGCCATGATCACCAAAGGAGTGTACTAGCTACAGCCACTGCACCCAGTAAAGAATGACAGCTGGGCTGCTCTTAGAAGATGAACAAGCCCTTACAGATGAGAGATTTTCCTGAGATTAGCTTGAACTGTTAAGTGATGGATGAAACCAATTTCAAGGTGACAGATTGAGTCTCAAAGAATGAGGCATACAAAAAATAAAAAAAAATTGTTTCATTTTGTGCTTTTATTCTTAGCTTGCCAGTTTACACATGGAAAGCAGAGGGTCTATGAACTGTCAAACCGTCCACATACAATCAATGGTAGATCCTATTATTTGTGCTAGCATTAGGATTATTTTTCTTACAAGAATGACATGACATCAATTGGAATTGATCCATCTTTTGTGCTTCCAGGTAGAGATCTTGACATATGACTCTCTAGTTTCCATCCAGATCACAATGCTTTATATCATACTTAACATATGAATTGATTTTAAGTCCTTTTCTCTAGACTTACAACTTGTTCCAGATACTTGCAAGCAGACATCCAATTTTATATACTCAAGGGAAAAAATGCTAACAGATCAATGGAGAGACTTGACTGTAGGTCATATAATTAAAAGGGGACACTAGCATTTCTCCATGGCTGCATGGCTTCAACAGGGTGCTATGTTGCTTTGATTAAATGACACTATCCGGTTAGCGCATTTGTTTAGTTTTGGTGTTTTCTCCTACGAAGGGAACACTTTATGTCGCAAATAGATTACCATTTTGGCTTTAAAACAACTTTAAGAGGTATGCATATGTGTGGGTTAGGGGCTCTAAAAGTGAGCGTGGGCTGTGGAACTAGATAGAAAAGCATGATAGCAATATCGAAGAACAAGAAATGTCACAAAGTATAAAGTGGCACCAGAAAGGAATAGTGCCAGGGGGAAGAGATAGGAAAAGGGGAGGTGGGAGAAACAAAATTTTGTTTGAAAATGTGGTACTGTAAGCTAATATTTATACATTAGATAAAATTTTGAATATTTTAAAAATGATAAATAATGCATTTAACTTGGAAAATTGAGAGTATTTTGATAAAAAAAAATTAAGCACCTGGAATATTTAAAGTGTATTTCCATGGTCCTTTAGGTTTACTTGCACTATGATCACAACAGAAATCCTAGTCATTTTCATCTTTCTAATGAAAGTTGCCATTGTCCATTATCTCCCATTTATTTAGCTTTCTGAATTGGGAGGCCAGTGACCAACACAGCATCCTGATCTAGACTGCTGTCTCCCCACCCTACATTTAGATGCAGATGCAGACTCTCACAGCACAATTTTTGTTAGCAGTGCTTTCCATTACTACATCATCTCAGCACTGAACTTAGTGAACTGCATTTGCTGTTAATTAAAGGCAAACACACATGGAAAAATTTTTGTTGAAAAAATCAAATGGCATCTTGCAGCATCTTAATTTTCTTCCTTCACATGGACGACTCTCAGGTGATTTTAACAGATAATTTGTTCTTTTATTCTCAAATGGTCAATGCTCTAAGTTAGGTGTTTGTAAGCATTCTCCCTATAGTCCGTACCATAAAGGAGATTTGCTGGCCATGCAGTCTCTATTGCAATTACTAGTTCTGCTTTACAAACATAGATGCACTATCATAGAAATGAATGTACAGATCCAGATTGAAATAAATCTTCATTTTCTAGATCAAGTAGGCTGGCTTTGGCCCTTGGGCATTTGAGTTTACACAGTTAATTTTAACAGTCCGTTCTAAAATCAAATACATAAAATTAGGCACGATATTATTTGGAACAAGCTCCCCTATTCAAGGAATATATGTATGCATTTAGATAAGAAATGTTCGTTGGTTTGCATTTGGGATCAATCATCTCCTAAAGGTGCAGTGGAGACCAAGTGTTTCCTGATAATGCTTACGTTTAGATGTGGGAGACGGTAAACAGTAACCCCATGTGTATCAGTTGCAGGAATAGTATATGGACTTGAACTTATGAAGTAGAAACATGCCTGTTGAAGACACTATTGTGCTAGCATTGTCCAGGAAAATGTCTTCAGGAGAAGAACCGTTTGGGAATAGTCACATGATTCCAGTTGGGGGGCATAAAACAATGCAAAGGTCTGGAGATAGAGTGCAATTAATTTGTGCAAGTATTTTTCCAGGATAATAGGACCGCGAACATCAAATGACATAGATAAGTATAAAAATATGACAACGTGGTGTCTCTCAGATGATATTAAATCCTACTCTGCTATCACAAGCACTTGTTTGGGGGTATTATTGCAGAGGTATATTCATGGTTTCTGACTTTCTTGTTCATTGTCTTATACATCATTGTCTTATACATCAGATAGAATCAACATAATACAGGTCCAACTTCATGTGGGTGATATCAACAGTCATAAATGATCCCATCTTCAGAAGATCCACTTGACTTACTATCCCAGCATGACTATCTTTATTTACTTAATAGTGATAAACTGTGTGTGTTCCTGTGCATGTTCATTTGTGAGTACACATGTATATGTGAGGGTACACATGAGCAAGTGCATGTGCAGGCCAGAGGTCAAACCCAGATATCATTACTCCCTAAGATGTGAGAATCACAGATTAGATTATACTGACTGACCAGTAGCCCTCAATGAACCTGTCACTTCTACATTTCCAGTGCTGGAATTACAAGTGTGTTTCACATCACCTGGCTTGTTACACGAGGGATAAAGATCAAACTTAACCGTCCTGTTTGCATAGCATGCTCTTTACTCACTGAGCTGATTTACGGTTCTAGTGTCATGTTCTCATTCATTAAAATGTATATTTATTTATTTGTGGTGAGAACATGTATTCCATGCCCTACTTGTAGAGGTCAGAAGACAACTCGTAGGAGGACAGTTTCTCCTTGCAACTGTATGGTTTTAGACAATCAATCAAAGGTCCTCAGTCATGGTGACCACCATTTCTAACAATGGAGTTATTTCCTTACCCATGTTTGCTACTGTTAATACTAAAATGACTCTGATGTCTTTATTTCTCACCTGAAGCATGAGTTATTTAGTTTGTCCTCAGGAGATGCAGGAAAAAAAAAAGAAAAACATGAACAGCAAGATTCAGAGAAAATTTTTATGAACAATTCTAGGGCATAAGGAAAATTTCCCTCTAATAGTAGTGGAAAATATGTGAGCTGATAGAGATGGACTGAAGAGAAGAGGAGAGCCAGGAAGAGAAGACCCAGGTAAGAGAAGGTAAGTAGAAAGGTATCACAACATCCAAACACCAGGGGAGATGTGTTTCCTCTTCTTTACTGTCTGACTGTGTTAAATGAACAATAGTGAAGATCCATCAATGAATACAGCCAGTCATGCCCTACCGAATGATTGCCATGAAAACCACTTTCTAGGAACAACTGTTTTGTTGTTGTTGTTGTTGTTGTTTAATCACACATGCTTTTGTAAAGCTTTTTTTTTTGGTTCTGAGCCCAGGAGAAAGTAAAGCCCATAGAAAAATTGTGTAACTCTGGAAGTAAAATGTCACAAAATGGATTTGTTTATAGATGATTGGCATAATCTTTACAAAGACTTCCACTCATATCTAGAAGCACAATAGTGGGAGCCCTGCTTTCAAATAGTCGAGACTATGAAAACACCTTTTACATTCTCCTGTAAGGGTTATCTCTGAGTTGCACAGCCATCTCTTGCCATGTTTCAGCAGCAGTCACATTTTACAATTCAGTTTTATTTAAAGGATTAGAAACATCTTATGCATTTCTGAACATCCTGCTACTCAATTCCTCAATTAATGAAGCAGTCTGAGCATTAATGTGTAAAGGGTGGTTTGCATGCAAACTGGAAGCTCAGAACTCTTAGAAAGGATGTGGACATCAAAAATTAAGGAAAGAGGCTTGCACAAATTTTACTTTGTCAATTTCTTTTCTTTCTTAAAGTTTCTTGAAGAGAAAAGGCATTTCTTCCTTTAAAATTTCATCACAGATTCTACTTGTTCAGTTTTTATAATAAACAAACTTCCTCACAAAGACCACTTTTCCCCTTTAAATTATTGTCCAACTTGTGAAACTAAGTGAAAAATGACTGCCATGGCTCCTTCTGGTATTTCTGTTTACAACTCACGACTCCTGCCAACCTTATGTGTCTTATTAGACCCTTCATGAAAACAAGATTTATTGATCACCAGCCACTGCTTGTGGTAGGTACTTGACAAATCTTGGATAGTATAGGGAACACATGAATGAATATGTGAATTAACAATTTCTACTACAATTTATTTTGACTTTGATGAATTTGAAAGTTGGTTACTATAATAGTAAATGATTATTGATATTCTAATTATCGTAGCCAATTTTTTTTCACAAATACATTCTTTCTTCACCAAGACAAATTCAGGCCTTCCTGTCAAAGTGCTCTTTCCCTACTGATTTTAGGGCACCTATTCAGGCTCACCCATATATTAGATTGTGTTTTATTGTGCTATTTTATCTTTTAAGCCATGATCTTGCTATACAGACCAATTTGATCTGCAATTTACCGCACTTCTATCCCAATTCCCAAGTGTTGCAATAACATGCCTAACTATGCATGGCTCAATATCACTTCTTAAGCTGAAACTTTTCCTCTTCCTTCATTAGGCACCTGGGCATTATATCCCCTCTTTAATACATATGTGGGAATCCATGTCACCAATTCTTCCTCCCTAAAGTTCTCTCACTGCAAAAACACAGACTACAGCGACAAAAGGTTCTGTGGATATCTGCAGTTGTGTAGATATGAAACACTTCTTCAGACACTCAGCGGTAAGATGGCAGAGTGATGAGTCAAGCAATGGAGATGGAGATCAACTAGAACATGAACACAAGGAAACTCATTTATGTCAACAAGACTCTGTAGTTTTGCAATGTTCACTGCTCCAGTATTTTCTGAGCGAAAAGATTACTGACAAAGTAATTGTCTGTTAAACAAAATTTCTCAAAAACTACATTCACTTGTGAAGTCAGGTAAACAAAGTCACTGACTAATTTTAACTGGGTATTTGCTTTATTCCACTTAACCTTAAAGGGGTCCTACCCAACAATCCTGTCATAAGAATCAGACACATGAATAAAATATAGGAACATATGATATTAAGGACCCAAAAGAAAGGAAACCATGATGAATTTATTTTTCTTAGTTTGAATGTACTCCAATCCTGTAGAATAATGACTCCTCACCAGCTACAAGACTATTGATTTCAATAGTTTAGCCATATTGCTAAACCTTGTTATGAAGGTTTTGACTCCTGTCTAAGTCAACACTTGACTATTTTGTTTGCTACTTGAGGAGGATATTAATAGCTTTTTTATGCCTGTTCAATGGATCAAAGCATCACTCCTGCAGAGAAAGAAAATCATAGACACTTATCTGCCTGGATAAGCTCTATTAGTTTAAGTTTTCCATACTCATTCTCAAAATCTCTTCATTTTACTCATTTCTCTACATCAAATGTTTGATTCTGGATGCACAGAATTATTTTAAATGTCAGAATTTATAATGAAGATAATAGAAATTTAATATTAAAAGTTCTCAATCAATGAAACAAAAGTTACCACACATATACATGCTCTTGGTCTTACTATCCTTATATCATTTCAATGTTTCTGGTATGGAATACCTTGGTGTTCTAATTTAATAGATACATGTTTTCTATTCATACTGACCATTTAAATCACCCACTCTTTAATGAAGGCATTGTATCCAATCTTGGATTTAGCACACTTTACCATAATCAATGTTTATGATATTCTTCCTCATTGGAGAAGAACCAACTGTGACTGAGTTATTCAAAACAGTAGGGTATAATGTTGTGAACATAAAACCGTGTTTTCTCTGTGGAGCCAGAATTTTTTTGATCATTTTTCCTAAACTATGTATATGCAAAACTTGGCAAGACATTCTTAGTTTTGACAATGTCATCCAAATTGTCTCTGCAAAGCTGATACTTTGGGTATGCAAATCATGTTGCCATAGAGAGCACCCTACCTAGGTGATTACAGTCAGAAAAGATGCTATTTTTTGACATTATGAAATTCTGAAAAACACAAGAAAATAGGCTACAACATTTCTAATCTTGCCCGGGCTCTAGCCGCATATAAATGGCTTTGCAAATTAAAGATGCAAAGGTGCTGGATATATACACACATATACAAATAGCTATAAACAACAACTATTACAAGACATGGTACCTGTCAATATCATATATGGCCATCATATACACTCCCAGTCTAAATCTGTGCTTGAGGGGGAGGGGTGAAGAGTATTGTGATGTATCCTTAAAAGAGAGTTCAATTTGAACTTCATCTGAAGAAAATAATATATACATAACATGTGTGCTTGAATTTCTGACGGGTATTGTATCTATAAAATTCATCTGTAGACTAAATATAAACAGGATTTTCTGTGGCAGCTGGTAGTGGTGTCTTTGATTATTTTTTTTATTTTTTGGTCTACTCTGGATACATTCTAAATATTGTAGACATCTGGATTATTTTCAATATTTGGTTATTGTGGGTGAAGCTGTAATAAACCATCTTATGCATGCCCTTTGGTAAACATGTGTGTGGTGATCAGTTTTACTTATTAACTTGACATATCTAGTATCACCCAGGAAGGAAGTACCAATGAGGAATTCTCTAAGCAAAGTGGGCTGGAGGACATGTCTGTTGGAAATCATGCTTATTAATTTAATTTATGTGGAAAGGACCAGCCTAAAATGAGTTGCACCCATCCATCTGTTTGGGATCTGGAATGCATCAAAAAGGAAAAGAGAGCTAGAGACAAGCATGTATGTATCTAGTGTTCTCATCTTCTCACTGCAGATGATATGGGGCCAGTTTGTCAAGCTCCTCCTGATATGACTTTTCTTCCATGATGGACAGAATCCAGAAGTTATGACCCAAATAAACACTATCTCATTTAAGTATCAGCTTTGAGAACATTTGTCACAACAATAAGAAAATTATCTATGACCTTTTGTGTTTTCTTTCTGGATATTTATCTTGAGACGGATTCATGGACTTAAGGAAAGAAACAGTCCATACAGAATTTTAAATGTGAATGAGGCTTTTTGTAGAGATGTGTCCATTCCTTTCATCATGTAAGATTTAGTTTGATTCCCATACACATGGATTGCTTTACACACTGCAACTCTTAAATTTCACAATCATTTTTATAGAAACATCAATTAAATGAAAAATTCTCTTAGCATGCTGGGTTCTTAGGATTTACAACCAGAGCAAGTTCTGAGTTAATAAGTGATCATTTAGTTCTGAAGCCACATTAGTTTTTATGGATATGTAACCTGGTTATATTTTTGCACAAAGGGTGTGGGAGGTCCTTTTGTCTATGTGTTGCTTTTATTGGTTAACAAATAAAGAAAGCTGTCTTGGACTGTTATTAGAGCAGAACTTAGATAGGTGGGAAAAAGTAAACTGAATGCTGGGAGGAAGACAGAGGAGTTAGAAAGAAGCCATGTAGCCCCGCTGGAGAAAGATGCAGGACCTTTACTTAGTGGGCCACAGCCTTGTGGCAATACACAGATTAATGGAGATGGGTTAAATTAATATGCAAGAGTTAGCCAATAAGAAGCTATAGCTAAAGTGCCAAGCAGTGTTATTTTGGGCCTGAGCAGCCAGGAACCAACAAGTTGCTGCTTTACAGCACACAAATATTTTCCATGACAAAATATATTCATTAAACATTCTAGTGATGCACCTGGGATATTATGCAGAAATTAAGTTATAGATCTCAAACACAAATCACTACATTAAGCACATATTTGTCAATTCTGGATTAACATTCACATTTAATGAATTCTGGATTAACAACTTCACATTCCTATTACTGCTCTTTCTTCCTAAATCTCAAGGTGGACATGTCTCCTATGTACTGTATAGCCTTATTCAAATAACTGACCTTCTCAGAAGGATTTTACACCTCAAAAGTTTAAGTTCAAGAACTATTTCTAATAGGAATGATTTTTCTGTTTGTCGTTAATTTAAGTAAATGAAATTGGGAAATTATAACAGCTACTTTAATGTTTATTTGGCAATGTGTTTTGAGTGGTTTCAACTCTGTCAGAAATGATGTTGATACTTTATAGACTTAAAAACATAACCCTCAAAGTACATCTGTGAAATAGGTACTGTGTTATTCTGTGGGGGAAAACAGCCAGTTTTGAATATAAGTCTTTTAACTCTCTGCACTGGGGCATGAGATGGGACCTATTGTGTGGATGTGTTTGTCACTGTTCTCTTCTGGGTAAGCCTGTGCAAAGATGTGGCAACTGGTCAATTCAGCTGGTATCTCTGTTTTTGCGAGAAGGAATGATGCCTTTTGGAAGTAGGGGAGAACATTTTACCTTAATCCTTTGCCAAGAGAATCCACTAGTCATGGAGCACTGTCACCACTGTGGATGCTGCTTTTGTTTAGTGTTCTGTCTAGATGAGTAATGCAATATGTTGTCCTTGAGGACTCTGCTATCAATACACAATAGACAGAAGGGCCCAAAATTCTCCAGACAATGGGTGCCACGTCTTTAGCTTGGTGCGGAAAATTTGTCTATATTCTGTCAATTATGTTTTAAATAAACACTGATTGGCCAGACAAGAAGTATAGGCGAGTCAACCAGACAGGAAGTAGAGGCAGGGTGATGACAATGGCTGGGAAGAAGGAAGCTCTTTCCCCACTCCTGCCCAGATCATTGAAGAAGCAGGATGTGACCTGTCCCACTGAAAAGGTACTGAGCCATTGGTTAACATACATAAGGATAATGGATTATAAGTTAATATAAGCTACAAGAGCTAATAAGGAGGCTGAGCTAATGGGCCAATCAGTTTATAATCTTGTGGAGCCCTCTGTGTGATTTTCTCTGGGACTTACTGGCTGGGGGACCGGGCAGGACAGAAACACTAACAAGCAAGCCCTCATGTTACAGAATGGCACCCATGTGGATAGCTGCATCCACAGAAAGCCTGAGAAAGCTTGGGAAAGAACAGAGTAAAGCATGTTTTCTTGGTAGCAGCAATTTCTCAGGTCTGCTCTGCTTGCTAGAGGCAAGCAAGTGCTCTCATCTAAGAGAGGTTTCTTGACTCAGCTTTAGCTGCAAAACCCTGCAGCTCTTTAAGAGTTCCTGAATGAATCACTTAAATGGTGTTGATGAAAAGCTGACTGCATGCTTTTCAGTTTTCATTTGTAGCAGGAAAAAAGCTGCACTGTTTTAAAATGCT
>JAQHUG010000017.1:7499933-7547286 GCA_028555095.1 Dicrostonyx torquatus | reverse complement strand
TCTGTAATTGACTTCATTGTGTGTTATTAGGCATATCAGTGAGGCTCTGATGTAAGGAAACAAGAGAGAACAGAAGCTGGTGAGATCGGTATTCCATCCTGCCTTATTGGTCTATTAGTCTCTGAGTGTCATTCCACTAGCATCCTACAGGTCTTCCTGAGTACCCATTTGGTTCTTTCCTTGGGCATGCCATGTTGAGCATGAATGTGACCATGTAATGTGTCAATATACACACAGATTATTTTCATCTCTCTATTTCCTTCACAGTCATTCAGATGGGAATCTTCTTGAACACAAGAAAGAACCTAAGAAAGTACCTTTTTAGGAAGATCTTGATCTACCTAGGCAACTAAAAACAAGAAAATGATGAGTGTATGCATTACTAATTCTAACCAATTTTCACAATTCTATTAGACACTGTAATTAGATCCATTTCTTCAGAAAAGAAACCAAAGTCTTAGAAGGATAAATATTTCCCCTAGTGGTATGACTGGTAAATACTGAATCTAAAGCTTAGGAGTACATGGAACTAATATGTATAGAAAGTAGACTAGAAAAAATATATTTGCTGTGCTTAGCTCCTTAATTACTAAGTACACACACCATTGGTATTTAATGTACAGATGAGGAAACTCAAGAAAGAATCTGAGTCACTTGTTCATCTTTCCATAGTTATAAGAGGTACAGGAATAATTCATGTTTAATGCCAGGTAGTCTGCCTTGTGACTTTGTTTGTATCGACTCTGTACTTTTCTAAAATCCCCATAGGTTTGACTACAGTCCTCACAGTCAGTTACATCCCGAAGAGCTGCTCCCTATTAGTGCTTTGGCTGGGAGCATAAAGCACTTGTAAGATTATGTCAGCCACATCAAGAGCCCTGCTAATTCAACTATCTGCGTTTAGATTTTGCAGCCACCTCTATCCATGAGGCAACAGCACACTACTCTTTTTACCATAACCCACACTTTGCCATTCTTTTCCTGTGGGTTTAATTAAATGCTAACATCCATTTGCCCTTTTCCATTGTGTTAGAGATAACCTTTGCTTCCTGTTGCTGCGAGATAAGCTTCACTCCACGACAGGTACCAAGCCAGTTCATCCCCATATAAAGTAAAGAATGGAACTCTTTGATCCATTCAGCTGACACATTTTAAAATGCCGGTTTGGATATTTGTTTTGTACTCATATCTTTTGCAGAATGTCAGGATAATAAATTATTTCTGGACACTGCGAGTAGCTAAAAGGTTCAAATCCAAATTAGCCACACTAAGTGGCTTTGACCCCGGCTGAGAATCAGACTTTTGTCTGAGGGTAGTTTTAAATACAGTTATGTATCACTTCAAGATAGGGCACATTTTGAGAAACACATTTAGGCAATTTTGTCATTGTGCAAACATCAGGCAGAATGTTTACACAGCCTAGACAACAATAACACTCCAAGGCAAAATGACCTTATAGGACTCCAGTAAATAGGGACTGTTGAGGGAAACATGATTACACAGTAAATGCCTAGCTGCAAAACTCATGGTGGAGCCAGTCCTAGTTGAAATATAAGATTTCACTGTTCAGCAATTTGAAGGAGTGCTAGCAACAGGTTTTCTGAACTTTTATGCTATTTGAAGGCTGTTGATTCTCAAAATGGAAAAAGGAAACTGGATTTAGAATCAGGCCTGGGATAAAAATTTTGTTACTGTGATGAATTGCTACAGATATTTTGTCTGTACTTCAGTGACCTGGAGATGACACGTATTTATCTCATATTATCTGATTTATTATAAGTTGATTTCACGTGTATTTTATGAAAAGGAAAACACACTCTTTTAGAAGTCATGTATCATGTTCAACGTCACAACAGCGCAGCTATACAAGCAGGGACAGAGGAGGAGTACGAGTCACACCTGATGCTGATCAGATTGTCAACACATGTCCAATAGCCCATTAGCGTAGCAATTTCGTGGTTGTTCTGACTGAGCTTGCAGAATTGGAGCATTTCAGGGTTGCTACTCCTTCCCACTTGTTTCCTACAGATGCCAGAAGTGAGCGCTGCTCTTATCCCACTGCAATCATTCCCGTGACTCCTTTGTCTCCAAAGTTCCTGCAAATTAGACATCCTAATAGGTGGACCATTAAGACTACTAAATTCTCTTAGTTCTACAAGAAGAAAAATTCACTGTGCTTCCAAATGGTTGAACTAGGGGGAGTGTTGTCTTTGTTTATTTCTAAGTCATGATGTGTTAAGAGAAAAAACATAATATTTAAGAATAAGGCAAAATAAGTGAGTAACCAGGATTTAAAGATAAGCTTTGAAGGAGAAAGGCAGAAGGAAGATTATCTTTTGAAATACTTCTTACAATAACAAATAGTCACACAGATGATCTAGGAAAATAAACACTCCAAAGGTTATCAATTTTTTTTTATGTGTGGTGAGATTGTGGAATTTCTTATCTCTTTTGAAGTTCTGTTTGCTAGCTCTTCTATAATAAATGCATCTATTTTTAAACTAAGGGCAAGGAAAACAAGCAAGTATTTACTTGCCTGAAGACACATAACCGCAGAGGCTATGGCTCTCCACTGTGACACAGCAGCTGTGTAGCTGTGACAAATTTCTCACAAGGCTCACTTCCTAGGCAATGTGGCATCCAAATGTGAGTGTCTCAATGTTAGGAGCTCTGGCAGCATCCATTACTTTAAGGCTCATTTCCCACTAAATCATCAGTGTGACATCAGGGTGCTTTTAAAAAGCAATATACCTCTTAAATAAATACATGATGGGAACTTTTCAGAGAAGCCTGTTCAATCAGTTCCTTTTCCCATTTTTAAAATATTAATTTCATGCCACCAGTTGAAAATACATCAAGCAGTTTTTAAAGAAAGTATTGTGAACTACATCTTGTTTTGTTGATTTTGATTCTGTCCTCCATTTTGTATGTCTCGATTTTCTCTTTTCATTTCCTGAGTAACACACAGTTGCATCTTGCCCTCTGGTTTATGACTTCATTATTATGTTTTCCTGATTCTTTGTAATCTTTTTCTTCTGCTGCTTATCTTTATTTCATGGCATCTCCTACTAATGTCTATTGTATTTTCCATGCAGGACAGCCTCACTCATATAAACCAGTCACTAAGAACCAAGTTGTATATGGATGAGAAACCTCAAGAATGGTATGTTGACATTTGGTACACTTTGTCATTTTCAAGCTCTCACTTTCATATATTCATATATGTGTATGTGTGTGTATTTATGTGTATATGCTTGTGAATACATATATATGTGTGCGTGTTTGCGCTTGTGTATATGAATGTACAGACTTTCTATAAATAATAAAGGAACACAAGCATACATGTACATGCTTGAGAATATTTCATCAAGCAAAACCTCGAGCTAATTGATATCTAGACAGCAATTTGGTTTGTGGCAAAATTTGAAATATACTAACTTCTCAAACTGTACTGACATAAAAACATAAACTATGTCCTTTTGTTCCTATCTTTGTGATTATTCAATGGTCTGTGTGTGTGTGTGTGTGTGTGTGTGTGTGTGTGTGTGTGTACTTGAACTTTCCAACAGATCTGATAGTTGCACAAAAGTAAGAAAGCAATCTGCAATATTGTTTGTTTTCCTGTCTGTCCTGTATGGTGTTGAAGATACAGTAGGTATTTGATAAAATTTTAGAGAGTTATATTTAAGTTCATGAAAAACTTAATTGACTTTAATTACTCATCAAATATGAGATTCCTCTTTATAAATCATAATTTAAGTATAAGGATACCTAAAAATCTTTATGATAATTCATTATTTTCTCTTGGAATGTATAAACTGAACATTGTTCAAACAAAAATGTTGAATTAGTTGCATATGTCCTTCCTCTGGCAACTTCCTGTCAATGCTTATTTAAAGCTCAGGGGTTTTGCTTTGAGAGACTGACACAATGGTGATTGAATATGGAATGATGCCTAAAGAATGGTTGACAGAAATGCTATTAATAAAACGAACTTACACCGAGTGCCCAGAGAAGACACACGAAGAATGGAAAAGTTACCGAAGTCAACTAACTGCCCAAAATAAATGGTCAGTTCATTGGGAATTGTGCCCTTTTCTGATCTAAATCCTTCTGAGAAGTCTTATTGTCAGCTGCTGCTGTTATGAAACTAACAAATCCAATATGGAAGGAGGGTGTGCTTCTCAAAACTAGTTTTTGATCTGCATTCTCCCTTGGTGAGATTTTCTAAAATCAAATTCATCTAGGAATGAGAACGCAGATTAAAAATAAGCCCCGAGGGCTGCTGAGAGCCAGTGGCTGATTTGCTGAGACAAAGATATAGAAAGGAAGCCTATCCATAATACAATAATTAGACTTACCTTTTGGATACTACTGTTCAATAAAGCAAAACCATACAGGTAATTTTCAATATATATTCTGAAGGTCTAGTTCATGTAAAAATTTGGGGAAAATAAACAAAATCTATGTTTATTTCAATTGCACCAAAATGCATCATATGTGTAAAACTTTGTTATAAGTATATAAGGCTTCTTAGTATTCTATCCAGGAATCCACAAAAGAGATACAATCTCCAGTCCTTCTGCTCTAAAGCCATAGTACCAGATCCTGTTTCCTGACATAATGTTTTCTTAATGGAAAATTTAAATGATTTTTAGAAATTCTTTAAAGACCTAAAGAGGATTGATGAAAGATGGACCAGGATTACCAGTGAAAAGTGCACAAAATGTAATACTTATCATTGGAGACTTATCAAAATTGAAACTGAATAACACAATTCTAAGGACATTGAAGAATTCATTAGATTATAAGCTGAGAAACACAGTGATATTAAACAATGAGTTTCAGATTCTCGTTTTCAATCAGAAAAATGAGAATTGAATTTTAGTCTTACACTCTGTCACCTTTATGTCATCACATGCCATGCGAATATTCTTATATTTTAAAAAGTGACAATAATGTCATTTGTATTTGTTTTAACAAGTGATCCTGTAGAATACAGTTGTAAAAATTCTGCATTTTGAAGTTTCTCTTGAAATGTAAATTATAGCCTATAGTTTTAGCTCCATGGTACACATTTAAACCGCCACCCCATGTTGCACCATTCCCAACAACAGTCCCAAAAATAAATTGCTTAAAGACAGAGAGAGCAGTTTATATTGGATTCTAATTATATACTAGAAGTTATGTCATTTGATTTAACTTTCAAAATAATAATCTTATTGAGGTTATTTTTATATCTAGAATGAAGAGAGTGCTCAATTCACACCCATGTCACAGAATAAGTTATAGGGGTCGCTATAACTTTCTCTAAACACTGTCCTCAATGTCATACTGCATTTGAAAATATATCTCTCACTGCAAAATCTATAAAGGCAAGAATCCACTCAAAGAGGAGTGAGTTCCAAAAGTACATACGGGGAAACGTTTTCATCAGAGAGGTCAGGCCCTGTCACAATGTGTTGTCACAGACTTGTAGGCAAGGTTTCTGTTACTTGCTCTCATAGTATTCTCTCTGTAGTTACTCAGCTTTCTTCCTTCATGTCTCTTCGACAAGAGAACAAATGTGCAGATGAAAAACTACAGTTTAAAGACTGAGTTCAAAAAGAGCTGCACCAAGGACCAAAAGAGTAACTAATATTGTTGAGACTCTATATATTTTTGCCTCTAGGTTACTTTAATTCATTAAAGAAAAAATCCTAGATACATATTACTTCATATTATCATCAGCGTGATTCTCAGAAGGTATTTGCCTTCAATGAGATTAGGTAACTTATCTAGGGAGATAGCTGGAATTCAAACTGTTTTCAAAATTCCATCTTCTCTTGTATAGTAAACCACAGTACCAGAGAGAAGGCCTGGAAAGACACCATTGTTGTCACAAGTGGTCTTTCAGTCCTAAAGAGACTGAAACTGATCACTGCTGTCTTTGTCTACTTGCTTCCTCAACCAATGTCACACACAAGACAAGTCATAAACAACAGAAATCTAATCCCTACAGTTTCTCAAGCCATGCCATCAAGATTCAAGGTGGCAGCAGACCCAGGGTTCTGACAACCTGCTTTGCTGAGGAAAGATGGTTTCACTGAAGCACATTTTCTAGGTCTTCTTTATCCATTTTTAAGAGCGATCTCACTCATTTTTCAGCCCCTGGTACCCACCTACCACCGCCTTGGAAAGTAGAATATTAATGTGTGAATTTCGGATACACAGGCATACAGATGATGACAATATAAAAACAAAATTAAATCTGGCCAGCGTTATATGTGAAGTATAGATGTGTGTGCAACAAATAAACACATAGCATAGAGACAGTATTAAGTTTTCATTTTAGGGAATGAGTAGGAAATAATGTTAAAAATTTATTAGTACGGTGGTGAACGTCTAAGAAGCAGTGGTATGAAAAGCAATAACTAACGTGAGCTCGAGGCAGTCACAAAAACTCCTGATGTATGGGTGTAAACATTACTGACTGTCCTAAAACAGCATCGTTTGTGCAGATGAACATGTGATCTCTCTCTTACAAAATAAAAGTCTGATGCCGGCTGTGTTGTGGTGTCACCTAGGAGACAAAGGGAGGAGCACCATGAAGTGAGTTCCAAAACTAAAAATAAAAATAAAAATAAAATAGCCATGCACCTGTTTCTGTCCTAAATTGCGTTGTTCCTTGCTCATTATCAACTGAACTTCTAAGCATCCTGTCTCAGAGGGGAGGCTCGAGTGACTGCAGTCTTTCCCGCGCACAAAGGCAAGTTGTCAGCTAAAGGTCTAGGTGAGATATTTGGGGAGAATGAGAGAAGGGTTTCTTTGTGTAGCCTTGGCTGTCCTGAAACAGCTCTGTATATGAGGCTGGCCTCTAAAGAATGTGTTCTTTTTAGCATTCATTCACTATGAGTCCACGGCATACAAATTTTAGAGAGCGGCATGAATTGAACCCTCTGGAGTGTACTCCGTGGCTCCTATCTACAGAATTGTAATAACATTTAATCCTAATGGTAAACATTGGCTTTTAATCAATCTAATTACTTTCACAAGTTCAGCATAGTGATGACGGAGCACATTATTTTCAGTTTGACATAGTTTTGAAGGTCTGCAGGGAAGTCTCTTTGATTATTTCAATATAAATTTGAAACAGTGAAGTAGATTTAAGGATCTGATTTATGGTGAAAACTTGGATTGAAAGGAATCTCTATACCCTTGATGTATTTTCTTTCTGATAATGAGCATATTTCAATTATCAAGGCACAGCCTTTATTTCATGAACACTGAGGCTTGTGTGCTAATACTGTAATCAACATTTCTGAGATTTAACAAAAAGATACATGACTGATTAAACCAAAGACTGATGCATTTCAATCCCACTCATCCACTGCTCTCTTCGGGATCTCCACAAACATCGTTTTCTCAGAAGTCATATAGAGATACTTCCATGTGTTAGTTCAGAGGCTTCTCTGCGTTCGAGCAAGCCTATTTGCTAGCCTACGGATTATAGCATTTCATTGCAATTTTCTTATTTATGTGTGTGTGTGTGTGTGTGTGTGTGTGTGTGTGTGTGTGTGTGCCACTGACTGGTTTGCAAGCTAGGTATCCTCTATTCTCCCCTTCCCAGTACTGGGGTTACAGGCATACTGTGGTGTGTTAGCCAATTTTCATTGCAGTTTTTTTATCTTTTAAAAAAATGGGTGAGCATGTGCATATGTGGTGTGTGTGTGTGTGTGTGTGTGTATGTATAGCAGAAGTATACCTATATATGAACATTGTACATACCTTTGAACTCATGGCAAACAAAAAATGTCATCAGGTGTCCTGCTCCATTTCATTGCAGTTTACTCCTTTGAGACATGGTCACTAACTGAACCTGAAGCGTGGTTGGCAGCCAGCAAGTCCCAGCAATGGTCCTGTCTCTATAACCCCCCAAACCAACACTATCATTGACAGGCATGGGCAGGATTGTTCCTAGATCTTTAGTGTGTCTCTCTTCATAATTGCGTAGCAATCATTTATACCCACTTAGTCATCTCTCCAGACACTCATTGTGATTGTCTAGTTCCTCACATGATTAAAGACAAATCAAGTATATTTCATAATGTCTTTGTTTTGTTTTGTTTTTTCAGAATAGGCAGCAGATAAAGAACCAGAGGTGGAAGCAGAAGAGCAGCTATATCTTGAAGGAATTGAAGTTTAGGGAAGAAAAACTAGAATTAAAATAAATACATTGAAGTTTAAAATCTATTATCAATATTTTATCATTGCACAATGAATAGAAAGACATAGCTAACTATTTTATTGGTTAGGATTTTACGAAAGGATTTTGGTTGCTTGCTATGAGAGAAAATCTTAAGGAATTATAGATAAGCATTTATTATATATCCATATAATATATATGAGAACAGCAAAAGAACCAACTTTGAAACAGCTAGCATCATAGCCTTGCCATCAGGGAAAGGAATAAAAAAATGAGTTTAATTCCACATTGTCCTCTTAGCAACTATTTTTAAGGGTGTAAATTACTGTGAACAATATGAGGTTGAATAGCTTTCTCAGCTTTGTGGAGGTGAAGTGTGAACTTGTTTTGGACCTCACACATAACAAGTAAGACACTAGGTGATTGCTCTGCACCAGATTACTTAACATCTGTGAGTGTATTGAGAAGGAGGAGTTGGTGTCCATATTTTATAGAGTAAGAAGCAGACCAACAAGATGGCGAACTTAAATAGCACACAACTGACTAGGAACTGATCCAGATTATGAATGAGACACCATTGTCTATTTCATTTATTTTTTCTTTCTACACAACTGGATGACTTCCCAAAGGAATTACCACCTAGTGGTGGATGATGCCATAGAGAAACAGATACCCTCGGTATATAAAAATGATTCTATATCAGGTTAAAGCAAAGAATAATTTAATTTATGGGGACCATAAAATATCCGTAGAGGATGTGGCCGGGAAGTTGGAACAATTTTCCAAAGCTGGGCTGAGAGGGAGCTACAAACATATGGAATACCTGACCTTCAGACAAGCCTCATGGAGGAAATAATACTAGACTAGATTGTCTTATAAATGTAATTTTAATTAGAATCAATATTCACAGAAAAATATCATCTTTTAAGATGATAACTTTGAGTTATCATTCTTCACCACAGTCTTTTAAGTAGCTCTCATTGGTTTTCCAGAAACATATGAGAAGACTGAGGTACAAAATTGATTTAATTTGTCCACTATTAAAAGTAGAGCTGGTATTAAAATCCAAGTTCTTGGCATCATTATTTGACCTGTTTTTTAAATGTTTAGCCACATGTTAGTTTCACAAGTTTTCAATAAAAGTAATGTGTTTATCTAAGATAAAAACCATAGTACATGCCTTGCTCAGCCTTGATATAGGCGGGAGGGGCTAGGTCCTGCCTCAAATTAATGTACTTGGTCTTGTTAATACCCCATGGGAAGTATCTCTTTTAGAGGAGTGGATGAGGATGGGTTTGAGAGTGGGGAGAAGTTGAAGGAGGGGAGGGATAGGTGACTGTAGTTGGTATGCAAACTGAATTAAAAATATAAAATAAAAAAATCAACAAGAAAAACCATAGTACAGATTCTTCATGATAAGAAGCATTTTGACCTTGATTTGAGAAGCTGTTAAGAGAAAACAGAGATTTCAGAGTAAACCTCTAATCTAATTAAGAGACAACTTTTAAAATACATATGCAAAATGATCATTAAAGTAATATAAATAAAATTAGATCTGGAACTTGCTTGACTGAGATACAAAGAAGAAAGAAGCCTAAAAACTAATTTGGTAGATTTGAAATAGAATGAGTGAGTGAGTTAGATTTAGTGTAGACCCAGATAAAACTGAAGAATGGATCCAGGTGGGTTTGAATGAGAGAACTCTATTTAGCTAGAGAATATTTGAAATTGTCTTTGGGAAATGATAGATGGCTAACCATTATGACTAATTTGATTGAATTAAGAAACAAGTGGGAGGTTGGCAAAGCAAATCTCTAAGTGTATCTGTGAGGAGGGGTCCAGAAAGAATCAAGGAAAAAGATAAGGTTATATGAATATTCTTTCCTTCTCTTCTCCATAATATTATAACGTCATGTTTTGTCATGTTCTCTCCATTGTGATGAAAGGATATCTCTGAAAATGTGAGCCAAAATAACTTTTTCCTCCCTAAGATTTTCCCACCAGTATTTGTTATAGCAATAGAAATGCTAGTTAATATAGAGACTGACTGGCAAGAGCTGGAGTGCCACATAAGGCTGATGGTGTTCGTCAGTAGAAAGTCAGATTACTCGATACAGTTCACCAAAGGAAAAGATAACGTTAATAGCGCAGATTTGGAACTCATCTGGAATTGTATAATAATTATGTCTGTTGGTTGTCACTTACAGCATATGCAGTAACTTCTGGCTACTATCCAACAGTATTGTTTAATTTTTTTTTATTATAGATAGTAAGAAATACTTGAAGTTATGTGATGTCTATACACCTTACTTCCAGCACTTTTATTTCTGATTTCATGATTATAATAATATTTCTGCAGTGCTTTAAACATGCACCCCTCAGGTCCTCAGATAAAACTCATCTAAAAGGTAGAATTAGTGTGTGTTTTTGAATAAATAAAAGGAACATATCTCAACTTTTGACACCAAAATAAGCAATCACTTTTATTTTCCACAAGACATTGCTGTTTTTGTTTAAAATATATTTATTATTATTTATACAATATTCTGTCTCTGTGTACATGTGCAGGCCAGAAGAGGGCATCAGACCTCATTACAGATGGTTTTGAGCCACCATGTGGTTGCCGGGATTTGAACTCAGGACCTTTGGAAGTGCAGGCAATGCTCTTAGCCACTGAGCCATCTCTCCAGCCCCAGACATTGATATTTCTAAGAACACCAGAAAATCCATGCTTACCAACATCAAACTTATTACAATTTATCACTAAATTACAAATAATCCATACACACCCTGTAGCACATAGAACTAGGAATAAAAGTCTGTGCACTCTCTCAAAGTAGTTTTCAGTGTCACCAGGAAAGAAATCTAAATTTGGACTTTGTTGCACTTTTCACATCAAATTTAAAAGTTTGCTAGGAAGTAACAACTCTTTGATAAGTATACGTAGTTAACAACTCTCGTCTATCACAGAGCAGATGAGGGGATGAAGTATCTGAACTGAGAGTGTACATTCTTGAGACTGCTCTTACAACTTTTGAGGATGTTTTTAAGATTCCTAGAAATATTTTCCACTCATAAAATGATTTGACCTCTAAAATGTGTTTGCCCTTCTCAAAAAAGTATTTGTTGTAAGTGGGGGAGAGGTGCGTGTTGTGTTCCTAGCACCTGGCTCCCAAGCCCTCAGTTGCTGGCCCGCTTAGCCGCTGGTTGCTTGCTTATGCCAGAAATAACCACATAAGAACTGTATTAATTCAAATACTGCCTTGCCCATTATCTCTAGTCTTTTCTTGGCTACCTCGCATATCTAAACTAACCCATTATAAAAGTCTTTAAGTGACCACGAGGTGGGTGACTTACCGGACGGATCTACGGTACTTCCATCTGCAGCGGGAGCTTCATGGAGACTGGCTTTGACCCAGTCTTCCCAGCGTCCTCTTTTCTTTTCCCCGCCTATCTAAATCCTGCCCTATCAAATGGCCCAGGCAGATTTTTTATTTAACCAATCAAAGCACAGAAATACAGATGAACCCTCCTTCAAGTATTCAGTTAGCAAACAAAGAAGCCTGGGGAACTGTGAAATGCTCTCCTACTGTCTGAATGGTTAGCCAGTCTTGTTGTCATAGAGGTAACCAGTCTTCCTAAGTGTTTATCAGAAAAGGTTACTCAGACTGAGACTGAAGATCTCACGGAGCCAATGGTTAGATAAAAGATAGATGATAGACAGATAAAACATGGAGATAGATGATTGAAAAATAGAAGATAGATAGATAGATAGATAGATAGATAGATAGATAGATAGATAGATAGATAGATAGATAGATGGATGGATGGTAGGCTTAGGTAGTGATAAGTAGACTAGCACCTATTATTTATTTCTTGTGTCCTTTGCTGCTGTGTTTCAATGGATATGAAATCTTCTAACTCTGGATTAAAGCCCATTGCTCAAGTGCTTCTTTTGTCATTAGGACTATAAATGAAAACTCCTTGAGTTATCTCGGGGCAGAGCAATGTTGGTAACCTAAAGACCCTGACATAAGGATCATTCTTACTAAGTAGTTGATAATATTGACTTCTTTACATTGAGGGAAGTAGTGAGAGCATTATTTTAGCAAATTCACTGTGGTGTCAGTAGATTTAAAGACAAGGAAGGGAGAAAGATGACTGTAGAGGGAAGCTGATTACATATGCATTTCAATATTACAGGGGTAAAAGGATAAGGGCTCAGAGCAATAAATCAACAAAGTGTTATTCTCTGAATAAAGGTAGCCACATGAGTAAAATGGAACGTCCACACAGATAAATGTCCATATCTCCTTCCTGTTCTCTTATTTATAGGGAGTTCTTAAACCCGTTGCCCATGGTAACATTCAGTGCAAAGCTGAACAGTATTTGGATGAATCCATCAGATCAAACAATGGTGAAAGAGCCCTGATGCCTGCTTTTTTATCCTGAGTCAATTGTTCTAAATATAGACTAGACAGATTTCTTAGAGCAACAGAAGAACCAGAATTGGATTTCAGGATTGGCAATGTCATTCACATCATCTAACCTAATGTGGAATATACTATTGCACAATATGAAAAAAAGAAGGTAAAATATCTTGTGTTTTCCAGTATCTGCTGTATTTTAGGAATGTGGGCTCACTCTTTCTCAAACATTAGCATGGCCTTATGTACAAAGGATATAAAAGCAGAAGTCTTCAATAAACTTAATGTCTCTTAATGAGGGGGTACCACCTTCTAGAACACATTAGAAACAGGTCTAATATCCATTGTCACAGTTAATAAAAGAAATTTTCTATTGATTCAAAGCTGAAAACCAATATAGCACGTACTCTTAGAAAGAAATTGTATTTCACATTTCTAATTATAATGTAGTGCTCTATCCCTTTAAGAAGCTTGGACCAGAGGGAAAAAACATCTGTAACAAGGGACCACTTGTATCATTCCCATCTGCCCAGCAGCTCAGACCCGAAATAAGCACACAGGTACTGTATTAATTAAATCACTACTTGGCCTATTAGCTCTAGCTTCTTATTTGCTAACTCTTCCATCTTAATTTAACCCATCTCCATTAATATGTGTATCGCCATGTGGCAGTGGCTTATTGGCAACATTTTGGCATCTGTCTCCAGTGGGGCTACATGGCTTCTGTCTGAATTCTTTCTTCCTTCCAGCATTCAGTTTAGTTTTCCCCGCCTACCTAAGTTCTTCCCTATCAACAGGTCAAAGCAGTTTCTTTATTCACCAATGGTATTCACAGCATATAGAGGGGAATCCCACTCAAATATCAGGTTGGAATTAGCTATCATTTCATTGCCTAAATATCTACTGTCAAATGCTTTAAATTTTTCTCACATGTATTATTTATTTATAAATCAATACAACTATGTAAGATATTTCATCATTCAGAACTTTGTTTTGAGAGTCTTCTGAGTCAGGTGATTTTTAACTTTATTGCTTTCTTGTCTCCATTGTGCTTCTTCATAATATACAATTCTTTTATTTGTTTTTATTTGTATTTCGTTACCACTGAACCTGTATCTTTAGTCTAGCACTCTGCTAAAGTGCTGGGGCAAGGTTGGTCTCTTCAGTATTTTATATTCACCATATGCAAATTCTTGGAAAGGAACATAGAAGGAAAAATAACAGAAGTTATTTGAGCTTGTCAAACACTGGTCACTTTAGTGAAGTGGTTGCAGGTTGATGACATGGCAGCCAGAGTTCTTGGTCTTGAACCTCTATTCAATGAAGAATGCTAGCTTAACAAAGATATCTGTGTGTGAGTCATAAAAACCACTAGAGTGTTCTATCACATAGCAAAACAAACAATGATAATTATTTTTTATTTTGTTTTTAAAAGCAGGTCTTACCAATCCATCCACACTAGCCTTGAAAAAACAAATTTGGCAAACATTTGAACTTGCAATCATTCTGCCTCATCTTCCAGAGTAGCTGAATTTGAAGATTCGTACCTTCTCAGTTTTCTATCTAAATATTTAAGGATTAGAAAATTATTTTGTAGGATCTAATAGGATAAAGAGAATATCAGTGGTCCTAATAAGGGTTCAGGGTTAAAATGCATTACTTGGGGGTTACAAAGAAGTGAAAAAGACAGAGGGCAAGAGAGAGAGAGAGAGAAATAGATGCATATGCAGGAGACAGAGAGACAGAAGGAGGTGGGGGAACAAGCTATGTTGCTGGTTTTGAAGATGCAGGGCTACTATGAATCAAAGAATGTAAGCAGTATCTAAAATCTATACTAAAGCCTCAGTTAAAAAGACAGGCAGTCATCCAAGTTTAGACTTCCAGTCTATACAACAGTAAGAAGAGTTTGTGCTGTAGTTAGCTGCTTTGTGAGTTGTCATTTCTTCCAGAAGCACAGAAGTAATTCACCTTCTCTGCATGTCAATTGTGTCAGGCACATTATTCTCCCCTTTTATATCTTAGTTTCTTCCCATAGAAGGGTATGCCTCAGAGCCTAAATTAAATCTACACAGACTGATGCAAAGCATGAAGAATATACTGGTCAATTCTCTGTTGATCAGATATATTAGTTGTTGCTAAAAGTAAAAGATTTCTTTCTGATTCTTTCCCTCAAAGTCAGTCTTTTTAGTCTGACACTCTACACTTCCCAGACTTTGTTGACGTAAACTAGGTAGCTTATTCTCTGTAGGGAAGGGCAATTCCATTCTCTCCTTGTTCTCTGGTTTACTTTTGTCAATTTGTACCTTTGTATATTTTATATCAAAGATCACAGGACAAAAGTTACTAAAGCCACCAACTCATCAGCCATGTGACCCTCTCCAAGCAGCCTCACATCCCTTCTATTTAAAATCAAAGTGAGGACAATTGATTTTCTTGGGGAGGAGGCAAAAAAAGAATTCTCCCACTCTCTTACCTTGTCTTTAAACCTTGCATTTGGCTTTAAGAATCTTTCATATCACTAAGTTGATGCATATACTGTTCTTCATGTAGCTCAAACTTCCACAACAAAATAATGTCACAAAGTGAGTTATTAGATAGTGGATGTTTAGTCTCCACAATTCTTGAAAGTGATGTGCCCAATAAAAAGGTACTGTTAACACAGTGAATCTCAACCTTCCTGATAAAGTGACCCTTTAGTGCAGTTCCTCATGCTGTGGCTGGTCATCCCCAACCATAAGATTATTTCCACTGCTGCCTCTTAACTGTAATTTTGCTACTGTTATGAATTGTAATGTAAATATCTAATATTCAGGACATATGGTATTTGAACAAGAAGAGATGATGACCTAGTACCCAGCAATTATTGTCTTAGGTACTAGGCCTGGTAATAAGTGTATGCGTGTGTGTGTATACGTACATATTCTTTTTTGTTAAATTATGGGACAAAGATTTTTTTTCATGTTTGAATTCTGTACAGGTTATTTCTATCCACAAAGATGACTTAGAGCATATAATCAGAGATTATTCTGCTTTATAATAATTGACCCAGAATAGTTATAAATATTTCCATGCTTACACTCAAAGACATTCTGATGTGTTTCATAAGAGTTGTGATTACACTATCCTGGATGTTGATATTTTAAATATGTAAAGTTCATTACTCATTTGGAAAATGCAATGGACAAGACTTCACTGGTCAAATGCTCAGCAGAGTAAATAGAATAAGCTATGATTAGGGAACACTACCAATGCTCTCTCTGGATTGGTCCCCCTTCCCTGCCTTTAAATCAGATGAGCTCCCAGAAATCAATTAGAGAAATGGTTCCAGACTGAAAGCCATTGATAATTGGGTTTGTAAGAAGAAATTTTAAAATACAGCTTGTGATAGACAGTCATTTTGAAAGGTTGTCGGTGCCTTAAAAACAGGAAGGGTCACTAGAATCATACATCATCACAATACACAGAAAACCATAGTTCTTAATGAATCCTCTTTTTCTGATCATGAACCAATGTACAAAATGATGGCAAAGCCATCACCTCATCATCCATGTTGGTGGCTAAAATATCATGATTGTAAATATTGGTTGTCAGCTGGGACTTAGGATCTTTTTGGAGGCCAACTGTTTATGTCTGTGACAGTGTTTCCAGGAAGGTTTAACTGAGGTAAGAAGATCCACCACGAAAGTGGCAGTAGCATAATGTGGGTTATTATCCCAGACTAAATAAAAGGGAGAAAAAGGGGTGGAGTACCGGTAACCACTTCTATCTGTTTCCTAACCTTGGATACAATTTATCACCTTCCTCGTAATGATGCAGAGCACCCTTAAACTGTGACTTCCTGGAGTTACTTCTGTCAGTGATTTCATAACCAGATACATACATAGGTTGCTTAGTGCTGCATGTAGGCGTGGTCACAGGAGCTGTGTAAGGTAGGTACGAAAATTCTTGCAGAGGAGGAAGTTTCCTATGAGCTTTGCAAGTTTGTGGCCTCAGATCAATGACCCTGCCTTCTAATGAGTTTTGACTGTCACCTAGGATTAGAGTGAAAATAAAAAACTTAAACAGTATTAGAGGAATCTAAGCTGCCCTTAAGATTTGTAGATTTGTATATACTTTGCAGTAGGTTTTCTCTTTGTTTCATGATAAAATTCTTTATTTGTATAAGCCATGATTCACTCAGGCTAACTCCTGTTTGTTAGCAGTTCATGTCACAATCACGATGTAATTGTTGAAATACCTTGAAACACAGTGATTCTCTACAATGACTGGTCAAGAACCATAAGAACACGTTGGAATTTTCAAGAACAACCAATTGGTTTAAAGAACATGCCAGAGATACTCTCTACTGGAGGACTAACATTACAGTGAGTGAATATTTGCCAGAAACTTCTTCAAATTGTTCTGTAAAATGCTCAGAGTTTTCAGACAGAAAATCATTTTAACTATTTTAAAGTAGTTTATAATGTGACCTTGTGGAAATTATTTCACTACTGATTCCCTTAGCTATTTTGTATAAACCAGAATCTTTGCTTGATAGGCTTCTCTCTGAAATATGATTTAGGTTTCTTGTAAATTGTTAGTTTGGCAACATATCCCATTCTTAGAAAGAGCTCATGGCAGTCAGAAGAATTCATTTTTATATTTCACAGTTGGAAACTAATTTTAATTATTTAATTAAATCAAGTATAACCACAAATGCTTGCACAGGCCTATATGTAGCAGATCTTGTGCCGAGAACGGCTTCAGTCTGTCAATCTGTCAATAGCACTGAGGATGTTGCAAAGAGTAACCATCCCTATTTTCTTAGTGAAAACCATCATCAAGTGCGAAATTTTGTTGGGTCAAGGATGCCAGATTGCTTATTTGAGGAAGTATCATTGTTTTAGTTTTACTGTGACTGTGAGAAATACCATGACCCAAAGCAGTTTTTGATGAAAATTGTTTTTTCACTATCCTCAACCATCCATTTTCAGAGTAAACCAGGGCAGGAGCTCAAAGCAGGAACTGAAGCAGGGACTATCAAGAACCTCACTTACTGGCTTGCTCCCATTATCATATTCAGCTACTTTAAACAGACCACAATCAAAAGTCCAGAACTGGCACTGCCCTCAGTAGGATATGCCCTTCCACTTAATCAACAATCAAGAAAATATCACACAGAGATGCATCTAGGCAAATCTAATGGCCTCAATTCAATTCTTCAGTTAAAGTTCCTTCTTACTAGGTATATCATGTTGATAACCACACCTATCCATTTCAAGCATGTCCAGAACCATTCAAGCCAGAAGCATATTCCCAATAGTGGTTTGATTTCTTCAAAACAGAAGCAATAGCTCCAGCTGGGTTTGTGTTTCTCTACCCAGGCATTTGTCTCTCCGTGGGATGTCACAGTGCCCTTTAAGTTTGGAAAACTCAGTTTTACCCTTTATTCTCTTTTTGTGTCTACATCATATATTCCTTCTTTTCTAAGGGCTTCTTCCTAAATTTTGAGCCATACCAATGATCTGCCTCTGAATCTTTTATTAATGGCTATCATCTCATCAATGATACTATAGTGAGCTTTTCTCTTGACTACCTGTATTTTGATGGTTGTGCATTAGTTTATGTGTGGCTATTTATTTCTCTTAAGCTTCTGTATGGCCAATCTGAAAGGATATTTTAAAAAACATGACACTAGTTGTCAACATGGGTTCCTTCTAATTAATTACTGAACTTATGTGGAATTGCATGCACTAGAATAGGGATTTTAAATATTATAAAGATGTGTCAAAGCTGTGGAGGAGCAGGTAGGCATGCAACCTTTTGTTTCATTTGAGCAAGCTATGGGTACTATAGAAAAATACTTTTCAAAGTTCATATTGGAACCCCACCCTTTCCCTTCCAATGATTTTTTTTACTAATACAGATTTGCAAATTAACAAATAAAATTAATGGATATTGTGACCATACCACTTTAGAAAATATAGTCACTTATTGATGCCTATATAAAAATTTTCTAAAATGTCTCTGTGAATTGATAGACTAGGATTAACAAAATAGACTCAATCTTCAGAGGAAAATGTCAATAGCTGTACATTGACACAATTCACAAACATGCTATTGTCATGTAAATATTCACATAGTTTATCATGATGGAGCATGAGCAGTCAGTCCTGGATATTCCGTTTAGTTCAACTTCAATTTTCTCCATCCCTGGACTCTTTAACTAAAAACCCATAACCACCTCCAGCATCAAGTCATTTTTTCCCGTTTCCTTTGGATTACCCTGGATCTGTTCAGCTCTGCTCTTCTAAGTCATATGTCTTTATTTGTGAGTATCATTTTCTTCTCCTCTTGTTTGCCTGTTGGTGTCAGTTCTTCATCCCTGTGTTATCCTTCCACTATGTGCTGACTCCTGTACAGGTTCTCTTGACCAGGAAACCTGATAGACTGCTCTAACCATTCTCTTTCTCTTATTTCTCTAGAGTGTCTCCTGTGAGACAAGGCCTGTAGGATCTACTATTCTTCTGACTTCTGCTTGACTTCCACTGCAGTGACCTAATCATAATGGTAAGGAGGTTTCGGTACTGAGTAAGCTGATAATTCTTCACACTGCTGTAACCATTCTTTATCCTTTTTTATTCTGTTACAACTTTCTCTCTCACTTGTTCACTCTGTCCAATACCTAAAGAAAGGAATCTCTTCATACAATGACTATGCTTGAGTATACAACTGGAATAACAAATCTAACAAAAATCTTCTTGAGTTGGAATCATCAGTCAATATGATCATTTTCTAACATACTTCATTTAATTCTTTTTTGTCAATGGGGCTGGCCTCTCTGGAAAAAGGGCAGTTTGTAAACCCATCAGCTTTTAAATATTCAAGCCTTTGTGATCAAAGTTCCTGCCCCTTCTTAACTTAGTGCCTAGTTCTGAGTGGCATTGACTCTCACTCGGCTGCCTATTCATTTGTTCGCATAGAGCTTTCTATGCTTATTATGTGTTACGTGCAGTTTCCACTCCTAAACTAACCCTTCACATAGTCAAAGAAGTTGGAGAAAGTTAGTTAAGCTGTTTGGTGAAGGAAAATAGGATGCTTAGTGCATGACACAGAAAAAAAGAACAATTTAGAGCAAATATAAGGGAGTTTGTCATGGAAAAAAAATGAAATGAGAATAGAAAGAAGAGGAAGCATAAGACGTGCATAAAAAGCAAGACCGAAATGTACATGTGGAGAAAATACCTGGGAAGGGTTCCAAGACAAAATAAATAGCTGCAAGTTAGAACAAGGAGATGTAGGTAGATTGTATAGCCGGATGATGAAGTTTTATATTGGGAGAAAAATGGCTAAGCATAAAAGGAGTGTGTGCCATTGTTCACAGAGTTCTAAGAGCATGAGTATAGTTTCCTGAGCTCTACCTACTTATGAAAACATTTAATTCACTTGACATAGATGACACTGAGATTTATAAAACTGACGATCATCTCAAATAAAAAAAATATAGCGACTTTATTGACTAACACCCCTCACAAACCTGTGTCAACCACAAACCTCAGCATATGATCACAGTTGGAAATAATGTCACTGAAAAAGACCTTTTGCTAAGGTAATTTGCTAAGATAATGATGGACTCCGAATCCATTTACTGGTGTCCTTTAAAAGATAGCTGTGTTTTGAAGACAGAGAAATAAACAGAATGATAGCCATGAAAGACAGAGGCAGAACATCAAGCAATAAGCAAATGAAGGCCAAGTAGTCCCAGGCTCCCTCAGATGTAGAGTAACCCTGTCACAGACCCTCTACAGAGCACAAGCATTTCTTGTGTCTTGATTTCATACTTTGAGCCTCCAGATTTAGAAGCAGACTCAAAGTTTGTCTGAGGTCTCATTATTTACCAGCATAAGGTACATAAATTCACTGTATTTAACTAATACTTTCAGGAATTCCTATACCCTTATTGAATTAAATAACTCACTTTCCACAGAAAGCTCCTAAATTACACACACTGGAGGACTGATATATTCATCTGTGGATTCACCCTTGTTCTCTTAACACAAAGATTGGCTAAATATGACTCACTAATGGAGCGTCCCCACACTTTACAAATAGGAATTTTTTAAGTGCTTTGGATTAATGTTTCCTTTTCACACAAATTAATTCCAGGTTTGGAATATATTCATTATGTTTTGTTCACAGTCTGTCCCAGATTATTGCCTAATTGATCTAGAAATGTTACTTTTGTGGTGAAAGATGCTCTTCCAATATTTCTCAACATTTTTGAGATCACTCAGATAAAGATGAGAGGCCATTTATCAGCTGGCAAGTAAGAAGGCCATGGCATTGCAAGCTGTATTATCAACAATGATTTGTGGAAGTTCAGGTCTGTTTATTAGTAATGCTAAAACATTATCTCACAGATGTCAGCCTTTCCCAACTTGTGGTCAGTGTCAAGGATCAGATAGGTAAATGCATTCACTCAACCAGAGAATCGGTGCAAACTTGCTGGGAGTCCTGGGATCAATGGAGAAGATGCACTTCTTGTCTTTACAACAGGGGCTCAGTTTGTTCTTGCTTTGTACTGCTGGTAGCTAACTGACTCTTCTGTAACACTTTGCCTTCTCTTGAAGATATTGCCTTTGTTCTTTTTCCTGGTAAGCACAAATGTAAATTCCATAACAAAGGCTTTTACTTCAACAGGAACCATTACTGTTACTTTGAGGATGGTAATGGACGTAGAGAATAACAAAAGGGTTGGATTAGTTATTTTAAACTTTATATATATATATATATATATTATATAGTTTTTTAATAAAAATTGGTTATACCAGCAATGACTTTATTAATAATGGTATAGCTATAAGGAAGACATTAATAAGAGAATTGGACAAAAATTAATTAAACAATTATGTACTGGGATTCATCTAAAATAAGCAAAGTGTAGATCTTTAAGAATTACCTCATAAAGCACCATTTAAGAGTTTTTATGGATATCTATGAATTCAATAAAGTATTTCAATAACTTAATAATGAAAAGCTTATGTGTGTTGAATACTCCTGTAGATTTAGGTTTTAACTCATGGTTTGAAAAATGTAGAACTCTTCATATTTCATTCAGTCCTCCACCCATTCGTTCATTCAAGTAGTCATCTAACAACATGCTTCAATAGCCTACTCTGTTCAAAGCATTGTGTTAGGACTCATTATTCACGCAGGAAACTTCACAGTATGGTGCAAAAGAAAGCAATCAGCTGAAATACAACGTGATTTATGTATGCATAATGCGCAAATGTTGGTGATAGAAGGGCAAAAGAAAGAACAAGATGATGTACTATGGAAGAGTGAAAGCCTTGGTAAAAGGGACAAAGAAGGCAGCTAGAATCACTGATGAGATGACTTTTATACTATTGGCCTATGACTTCTGAAATGATTAGATGTTCTACTAGAACGTCACAGACAAATGCATCTCAGTGCAAAGGGAAATGTGTACAGAAAACAGAGAAAAGGAAACATGGAACTAAGAGAATGAACAGTTTACCACTGTAGTAGGAGAGAGTTGGACTACATTGGTACCAAAAATAGAGAGCAAGGCAGGAGTTAAACAGGATAAAGACTGAATGTTAGACAATGACTTGGGGATTTAGGAAGTCATCAGGCACATGAAAAGAAGTCTTTAGTTCAACACAGGGATTAAGCTGATTCAGGATGACCAATTCTAGTTTACAAAGACCTTGGGCATATGTGTTATCTTGTAAATCTATCCCCACTGTCAACTCGATCTACTCCTACCAGTCTAGTGGAAATGGATGAGGAAAGAGAACATAAGACTTTAGGAGGGGAGGACTGTGGTATAAAGGAGATTTCCAAGCATGGACATTGACTCATTATCAATAAAAACAATAGAAAAACAAGGTCTTTAAAACACGGAGTTTTATAACGGAAGGCCTGAGACCACAAAAGGAGTTAAAGAGACAGAAATCATAAATAAAATAATTGGTAGAAGGAGGAGCTGTGAAACATAAAAAATACATTATTTGCCTCGGGTTTGTGTATCAGAAAATAATACAAAGAACACTTTTAACATCACAAAGAGTGTAAAATTCCAAAGATTCAAGAATTCTCTAACCATTGACCTTTAAAGTTATTTTAAAATTTTTATTCTACAATAAGAAAAAAATCTTATTTTGTGAACTAAAGAAACACATACTCCAGAAATTTCACAAAATTTACACTTCATATATATGTTACTTTTGGTCTTAAGTTACAGAACTGTATTTATGTTGTTACTCTAGTAATAAAAAATTGATTAGTACTTCTAACATTTAACTCACTTCTACTCTTTTTAAGCTTCTGTCTTCTCCCTCTCTCTCTCTCTCTCTCTCTCTCTCTCTCTCTCTCTCTCTCTCTCTCTCTCTGTGTGTGTGTGTGTGTGTGTGTGTGTGTGTGTGTATTGAAAATATCATCTATTGTCAGATGTTGGTAGCACAAACCTTTAAACCCAGCACTGGAAAAGCAGAGGCAAGTGTGTCTATGTGAATTTGAGGCCAGCCTGGTCAACAAGAGCTAGTGCCAGGATAACTAGGACTGTTACACAGAAAAAAAACCTAAGTTGAAAAACAATATATATGTATATGTATATATATATATATATAAAATCTGTATCATTTACACATATAAACATATGCATATATTACATACAGGTTTGCGTACATAAATAATATATATTATAAAACACATAGTACTTATTAAATAAAAGTCAAAATACTTAAAATAAAACCAGTTTTTTGCACATCTCTAAATGGAGCATCTTAATCAGTTTCCTTCCTTTAGAGCCCAGGGTATCCTGATGAAGAAGAGGCATAAAGAGTGTAAGAGCCAGAGATGATAGAGGACACCAGGTGAATGAGGTCCTTCCTCTAAATCAACTAAACTAAGATCATATGAACAGAGAGGAAACAGAAGCAATAAGCACAGGGACTACACTGGCCTGCAACAGGCCCTCTGCATATATATGATAGCTTTCAGTTTAGTACTTTTTTTAAAAAAATTATTTTACATACCAATCCCAGTTCCATGCCCCTCCTGTCCTCCCACTCCCCCCACCTTCTCTCCATCCCACCCCCATCAACTCCTCAGAGACAGTGAGGCCTCCCTTCTGGAGTCAACAAAATCTGTCACATTGATTGAGGATATATTGTATGAGAAAGGAACATATTTTCAATAAGAGGAATAATAATTAAATGAAAACTAGTTATATTGCAATGTAACTATCACAATAGTAAAACTACATTATAGTAATAGGTCTAATAATTACTAAAATTTGAAAACAGAAAATAATGTTAAGAATAATATAAGATACTTGTAATTACAATAAAATATTTTAAGATTTATTGATTATGAGGTAACAGGTCGTACTACAATACTGTGATTGACTGCCTATATTCATAATTAAACAAAATGCTGTATTTTGTCATGGTCAATGAAAGGAAGGATGACTTATTCTTTGCATTTCATGCTGCATATATTCTTGGAGATCCTTTTATTGCTTTGATGCACCCATCTAAGGCTAAGATCCTTAGAATAAAAGGGTCTTAGTACTCTTTCCTGGTTCATGCTTTCCAAATGGTTTATTTTGCTCATATTCTCAAGTGTCTTGTGGTGTTTTGACAGATGTTTGCCTCTCATCAATGCATGGTTCATGTGTCCATTTCATGACTCTTGTAAGCATGACATCCTCCTCTTTCTAAAAAGTTCTTCCTAGATATTCAAAAATTGACCATTATGTTCAGGCCTCTGATGAAATGCCTGTCCTAGTGGAGCCATCCTGACCTACACTGAGTATCCCGAGTCCTTCACACTGCTTTCTATCCCCTTATCATATTTATCTAATATCGTATCATAAACCTGGCTGTTTATTTGCTTGGTAACTTTAGCAAAGATACAAATTATATTAAACAGAGATTCCTGTGGTTTCACAAAATCACAATGACCAGAATTTAGCAAGTATCCAGTTAATTCTTGTTGAGAAATAATTTTGCAGGCTAAAGTGCGTGCAATGTATGTGGGGTGTAAGTAATTCCTGGGGACTGAGTCAGGAGAGACTCCTTCTAGAAGGTGATACTTCCACATTGCCATCTTAATGTTACTGGAAAATTTTTAAAAATTGAATAAACTCAACCTTTCTTTTGGAAACTTAAATTAAAAAATTTCCCTCTAATTCATGTCTTGCGACTTTGGTGCCTAAAATGTTATGTTAATATTTTTGTAATCTTGGCATTCAAGAAGTAATTTTCACTGAGATTCTGTTCTCATGAGTGGAATAATACTCCTGCAGATGAATGGCATTGGTTTAAAAGCAACTCTTTCTGGTGCCCTTGCTCTGTATCAGTCTGCGATGATTTTGCCACATAGGGTAAAATAAGAAGATCCTCACTAGATGCCAAACAGACATATCATCTTGATATTAGGTTGTTTTAATATTGTAAGTTATTCTGCATGCTGTGTTAAGTCAAGTATTTTCTAAGTATCCTCTGAGTCTTGGCATATGTAAATAACAGAGACAACATTGTCATCAGCACCTAAATATTTGTAAAGATGAATTCCATCAAAAAAAACCCTGGAAAGGTAGAACTTGAATAACTTGAATAGTATTGATATAACCACATTGTATCCTGTGATGTAATTTTGATTTATTTTTTTCATTAAACATGTTACAACCATTCAAGTCGATTAAAATGGAAATGTAACATTTGAGTTATAACCATTTTGCTCTTTCTCCCTTAGTCAAATGGATTTTAAACTTTGATATAAATCAGAAGAATGGTTTTATATTTATGCCAATGGTGTTTCAAAATGAAATGTCAACAAGACTTATCTTAAAATACCGTACCCAATAAGTTATGTCTCATATTAAAAATCAGAAGTGAACACATTTTTTATTAACCTACGATGTGTAAACAAACACTTAATAAGTGGTCATTTCTGTTTGCCCTTTAAAATACATGATCGATAGGTACAAATTATTTTCTAAGTAATAGCCTGTGTCCCATAAGAGCACAACATTAGGCCTACAATGGAAAAAGAAATAGTAACAATTAAAAGAATCACTCACTTAGCTATTTTAAATGTGAACCTTTTGAAGAATCAAAGATAGATAATAGCTCTATTTCTTCATACATGTATTATTTGAGAACAAACTAACGCTTTTTTCTATTATTTTCTAAGGCAGATAGAAAATGAACAAGCATCTAATGGATTCAGATACTTAAGAATAATGAGAATTTGATTCACACAGATCTTAAACACAACCTAATTTAAAGCTTCATCCTAGCAAATGCTGACATTTCAAGCTTGAGGAAAGATATTTGTAATATTAAGATATGTTTCCTCAGAGACTACCTTCATTGTAGAGTGTTTTTCTCTCCAAGGACACAATAAGATGGTTGTCTCATCTCACAGCTATTTGCAATACAGAAAATTCAAAATAAAAACCTAAGTAGACCAAAATAAGAAATACATTATACAAATTAAGAAATAACTTTTCAATATATTTTATGTATATGGCATTGGCCTTATATGCAAAAACAAATCCTGTTTCAGAAGAATAGTTCACAAATGTTTATTAATACTTTGACCTTAGTTTAAAACAAAGGAAATAAACAGAATTCTTATAGTTTGTACAATTCAATTAAGTTGTTTAAACAAGAAGGACAATTGACCAGTATGTACCCAAATGTTAGTTAATAATGAAAAGCAGTATAACTAAACTGTTTCTGAAGTGCTTTTCTAAAGATATTTATAAATTTTATAAATGAACTTAAGTTTTATTTATAACTGTAAAAACATATTTTGTGTAATCAGCTCTTGAATGATAAAGAAGTCTTGAAGAGGAAACAGGTAAGTTCTTTGATACTTGGTTGTGAAAGAATTAGAAGTAAATCAGATGTTCATGTCTGTATTATCAGGTAAGGAAGATACAAATTAAAAATTCAAGTGCAGAAACCCCAGTCTTTGTGGAAGAAAAAGTAAGATGGATGGGGAAATATCACTCAAGAAATGACATTAATAAATTATACAGGTACTTAGAATCAGTTCATTGGTCCCTAAATGATAATGTGAGTGATGTGGGATTCCCCTCTGTATGCTGTGAATATCATTGGTTATTCAAGAAACTGTTTTAGGCCTGCACAGGTAATAGAGGTAGGTGGGGAAAACCAAACTGAATGCTCGGAGAAAAGAGGCAGAGTCAAGGAGAAGACACAGTAGAGCAGCTGGAGACAGACGTACTAAAACGTTGCGGGTAAGCCACAGTCATGTGACAATCTACAGATGAAGAGAAATGGGTTAAATTAATATGAAGGAATTAGCTAATAAGAAGCTAGAGCTAATGGGCCAAGCAGTGTTTTAATTAATATAGTTTCTGTGTGATTATTTCAGTTCTAAGCAGCTGGCAACACATGAGCAGCCTCATTACAACATGTGAGATAACTTGACATGTGCTCTGCATCATCCTCAGGGCTAGGCTTGTCTTTGTTTTATGTTGCCTTTTTTTTCTTAAATCACTGAATGCAGCTGGAGTTACCAGCTGGAATTACCAAGACTTGGCTTTAGGATTTCTGATTTGAATTCAATTATAAAATAGACAGTGTGTCAATTAACCATGAGAACTGCATTATGTTAGCTATGGGATTACGAATATTTTCTTTATGTTCTTCAACTTTTGGGATTGAAAAAATGTTGGAAAAGGAAAGATACAATGAATATAAACTGTACTTAAATGTGAATAATTAAAAGTTTATAATCAAACAAATTTACACAAGAATAATCATTGCAAATCTATAAACACCACCCTTAGTGGAGAAAACAAGTTAACTTGATGCCTTTTTTGAGACTTTACCTCAGTCATTTCATATGCAGTGGAGAGAATCAATAGTTGCAATTCTCAAAAATATGTGACATTATAACTATACCAAGGAGTGCCTAGATTAAAAATCCTTAACTTTTTGGTGTGTCTTTGAAGAACATTCCTTATGAGATTATTATTTGAGACATTGGAATTGGTACACTAGACTCTTCCTCCACTGTGGGCAAGTATTATTCAATCCATTGAGGTTTAAATAGACCCCAAAAAACTAAACTAAACAAAACAAAAATAATGTCTATGAAAGACACTGGATTTTGCTGCCCTTGAACCAGGACTCATGTATGTTATTGGCGCAGATGGAGCTCTGGCAGATAAGATTGCCTACCACTGACTGTTGATGGATTTTTCTGTCCTGCCTGGTATCTGTCCTCCCACCAGGTTCCACAGCCATTTAGATCCAAAGAAAATCACAGAGGTCTATATTAATGATAAACTGGTTGGCCCATTAGCTCAGGCTTCTTATTAACTCTTATGACTTATATTAAGTCATTATTCTTATCTATGTTAGCCACATGGTTGGGTACCTCTTTCAGTGGGGCAGGTCACATCTTCCTTCTTCTGTGTCTGGGCAAGGAAATGGGCTTCCTCCTCCCCAGAATTCTCCTGTTCTCCTTGATCTGCCTCTACTTCCTGTCTGGTTGCCCCGCCTATACTTCATGCCTGGCTACTGGCCAATCAGGGTCTATTTAAAACATAATTGACAGAATATAGACAATTGTCCCACACCAACTGATTTCTTTAAGACTCTAGCTTTCAGAGAAGAAATGATCGAATTCATAGTCTTTATAATTACATGAAGTAATGGATTTTATTTCTTTCTCTGTATATATTTGCATATACAGTCACAGGCTATTGACTCTGTTTCTCTGGGGAACTCTGACAAACACAACAGTAGAAATTCCTCAAAGTGTTATAATAAGTGAATCTGTCCATATATAAAATTGTCCAGCACTTTTGGTGCACAACTCTTATAATCTTTGTTATCAACAGCAGCATGAGCACCATTTCTCTTGAGAAAGTGATCATTTCTACAAGGTAATTCACAGAAAGGCTGATATTACCCCCAGAGGTATGTTTTATTTGAACAAAAATAATTTTATTGTAGTGTATCCTTTAAAAATTTACAGTATTTCACTAATTTTTAGTGATTAAGCTGAAATGATATTTTACAATGAGAGTCTTCTTTGATTGTAACAGTGTATTTTAGAGTGTAGATCAAAGACTTAGTATTCCAGATAGAAATGTGAAAGAAAAAAGGAAATGTGAAACAAAATTAGTATTTTGCTGGAAGTAAATTATTTGCATGCTTATTAAACATTGTTTATGGAGCTTTAAAGCAGACTTACTAATTGGGCACCTAGCAAGTATGCCAGACAATCATGGAATCCAGGAATACCTGGGCCATTGTGAGCCACAGGGGCAACATAGTCTGCACTAGCCTATTTTATAGATCCACTAATAAGAGTCGTAACTGGAACAACTCCATCACCAGAAACTATGAAGCTCCTATCCCCAATACCTTTGTTAGCATGCAAGCCAAATTAAACTGCTTACTTATTTTGGTCATTAGATAACTGGGTTTATAAGACTTTTCTCTCTTCTTACTATGAAATTACAGTATTATTGTATTAACAAAGGCACAATAAAAACTAAACTATGTGTATTCAACAACTTCCAACATAGCAGAGGTCTTGTTGGAGTCTGTGATGAAGATACACAGGGGTAAAGTAGACGTATAATCATCAGCTTGGAAGAGACATGGAAGAGCTTCATTAAGTTGTAGCCAACAGGTTAGAATGCTATTAGGACATACAAGTACTGAAATTTTCCAAGGATAAGAGGAACCTTGCATTGCCACATTTGGTTATTTTAATATTTTAATAGACCTCATTTTTCATACTGACTTATTTTCTTATCTATAGAAGATGATAAAATACTGGACACAATTTCTCTTTTATACTGCCTAGAGACTAAAACAAGGCTTTAATGGTTGACGGTATCCAGACAATGTTTCCTTACAAATCATCCAATCACATGAAGAGTTGAATGTTGCACTTTGGAAAGAAATGTTTATTCATCATAATGATGAATAATAGTGACATCATAAGAGTGACAGATAGTCAACATTTACAGAGTAGAACTAAATAATTTTGAAAGAATTGATTTGTGATTGGCTATGGATCTATCCTTTTTATAACAATGAATATAAACACACTAATCCCACAAAGAAGAAAATGTCCTTGCAGTTGAATTTTCCATCAGGCTGAGATGTAGAATGTTAATTCTGTAGCAATGTTGATGAATTCTGGTGCTAAAAATACTCCTTTTAATGCACTGTGCAGTATTTAAGTTTGGAGTTATTTGTATCTATTAGAATATGTTTCAACTCTTAGAATAAATGCTTTATTAAAATGCACATTTGAATGAGACACATCTCTCAGACCTGATAGTTAAGGTTGCTAATTCCTCAATAACAGTAATTAAAGCTTACATCTCATCACTAATAAAATGACAAAATGAATATTGTTTATTCTTGATTAAAATTTAAATTTATTTTAATAAAGATTATAAAAATCACTGAACCAAAACCAACATAGATTGTTTTCTTAAACATATTAAATAAAGGTTATGTATAAATTTGGGGTAAACAGGGGCAGAAAGAGAGTTAGGGTCCTTTCTATCCCATAAGTGCATCAAATTAGAGCACTCAGTTAGTGTGGTGAAGCCTCATTCTCACAGCTAAGTTATACAGAACTTACAACTGTTCTATGAATGCATTTATTTGCTTAATTTCCTTTATATGAAAAATGGTCACTAAGAAACACACTATTAGGTTGAAGAGGTTAGACTGAGTGCACAAATGTCTTTCTCTTGGCTTTCTCCACACAGTAGAATGCAGTTTAATTTTTTCTTAAATATTTTTTAAATCAAAACTTAATTACATAATTCCCATCCTTCCTTTTACTACTTTAAGCTCTCTCTCTCACTTTCTTTCGAATTGATGGGTTTTTTCATTAATTAGTACATATGTATAGTTAAATTTATCCAAGTGGACTGGCAGTGTTATCCTCAAAGAGCCAGAAACTATCAAACAAAAACCCGAGCATGAGATCTTTTGAGTTGTTGGCCGTGGTTGTCCAATAAATTCTGAAAAAATTACAGGCTAGTCCCTTGCAAATCTTAAAAAGACTCCAGTTAATGTAGATATCTTATTCCCTTCCCCAATAACCACCCTTCCTCCCTCTCCACCCTCCCCCAACCAAGGCTCTCCAAAGTTCTTCCTTTCTCCCTTCTAACCCCTCCATTTCACCTACCCGATCCCCCCATCCCAAACCCCACCCCCATCCCCACACCCGTGCTTTCAACTTTTGTCTGACAATTTTGTTTGCTTCCGACTTCCAGGAAAATATTTATATGTTTTTCTTTGGGTTACCTTGCTATTTGGCTTCTGCAGGCTTGTGAGCTATAAGCTTACTGTCCTTTGTTAATGGCTAAGGTCCACTAATGAGTGAGTACATACCATACTCATCTTTTTGGGTTTGGGATATCTCACTAAGGATAGAGTTTTCTATTTCCATCCATTTGCATGCAAAATTCAAGATGTCATTGTTTTTTTCCGCTGAGTAGTATTCCAGTGTGTATATATTCCACACTTTCTGGATCCATTCTTCCATTGAGGGGCACCTAGGTTGTTTCCAGGTTCTGGCTATTACAAATAATGCTGCTATGAACATAGTAGCACAAATGCTTTTGTAGTACGGTTGGGCATCTCTTGGGTATATTCCCAAGAGTGGTATTGCTGGATCCTGAGGTAGGTTGATTCCCAGTTTCCTGAGAAACCGCCATACTGATTTCCAAAGTGGTTGCACAATTTTGCATTCCCACCAGCAATGGAGGAGTACTCCCCTTACTCCACAACCTCTCCAGTATAGGTTATCATTGGTGTTTTTGATTTTAGCCATTCTGACAGGTGTAAGATGGTATCTCAAAGTTGTTTTGATTTGCATTTCCCTGATCGCTAAGGAAGTTGAACATGACTCTTGAGGGGATCCCAGGCATTCATAGGGAGGTCCCAGCTAGGTACTTGGGCAGCAGAGGAGTGGGTGCCTGAACTTAACTTGTCCCATAGTTACTTCGTTGAATATCTTAATCGTCACCATAGAAATTTCGCATGATGAATGGAGATAGAGCCAGAGACCCACATTCACATCAGAACAAGGGATCAAGCTACCAAGGTCCAGTGGAAGAGCAGAAGGAGGGAGAAAATGAGTAAGGAAGTTCGGACCATGAGGGACTGGCCCATCAACAGAGACAGTGTGCTCGATCTATTGGGAGCTCATCAAATCCAGCTGGACCAAGACTGAATGAGCATATGACCTAAGTGGACTCTATGAATGTGACTGCCAGTGGGGACTGACTGAGAAGCCAACGATAATGGCACTGGGACCTATCTCTTCTGCATGTATTGGCTATTTGGAAACTTAATATATGGATGCACATCTTCTTAGACCGAGATGGAGCAGGGAGGGCCTTGGGCTCCCCATAGGACAGGGTATCCTGCAGCATCTTAAGGAAGCAGGGGGAGGGCGGTAGGGTAGTGGGGGAGCGGGAGGGCTGGGAACAAGGGGATTAAATGTAAATTTTTCTTTCAACAATAAAAAAATGTAAGATAAAAAAAAGAAACTTAAAAAAACATTACAGGCTATTACTATTGCGATGTTACTTCCGAGAGGTGAAAAGTAAGTCCTTATTGCCAAGTACTTTCTTGACACAGAACACAGAAGATCTAAGCTGGATCTGACCTCAAAGTCTACTCCCTGTGGACTAGCTTTTATGGTCCCAGGAGGTGCCATGCAGATTAAATTTTGGGGGTTTTCTCAGCTATCAAATCTGTGCTGCCTGACTTACTCCATCATAGAGCTCTGTTATATATACTTGCTTTTGGAAGACTCTCATTTATTCATTTCTACACATAAGGAAGTGTAGGTAACCCCTTTGTGGCGATTTGAACGATGATGGCCCCCATCAGCTCATATATTGCATGTTTAGTTCCCAATTGGTAAACTGTTCTGAAGGATTGGAGGTGTGGTCTTTTTGGAGTAGGCATATATTAGTTGGAGGAGATATGTCACTGGCGGTGGACATTGGAGTTTTCAAAGCCTAAGATAGGCATAGACCCTCTCTGTGTGTCCTCTCTCTCTCTCTCTCTCTCTCTCTCTCTTTCTCTCTCTCTCTCTCTCTCCCTTCCACAGCTGCCTGTGGATAAGGATGCAACACTTCAGCTTCCTTTACCGCACCATGTCTGCCTGCCTGTCATTATGCTCCCTGTGATGATGGTAACGGACTAGTCCTGTAAAACTGCAAACTGCAAGCAGGCTCCCAATTAAATGTTATCTATTTTTGTGTTATGTTAGTCATGATGTCTTCTCTCAGCCATAGAACAGTGGCTAATACACCCCCTTAATTTAGGCATAAATATTTTTGTTTCCATTCCTCTTTGGTTTTATTATTTTAATCATCTTTATATTTTCTCTGTTTTGTTTTATGTGTCATTTTATAATTACTTCTTTAATATTAATTGACTAATAAATGGAGAAACCTTGTAAGCTGTCTGCTGACCTTTTCATGTTGATTTTTACCTGCATACATGAGTCAGACTAGAAAACTGGCTTCATACTACCCTTCAGTATATCCAGGAAAGGGACATGCACATTGACCATTTTTAAATTAGAAGGACTTGTTCTGTTGTTCTTTTGTTCTGAGCCCCTCCACTCTAACATAGTTTTCTCTCTCTCTGGTTATGAAGGAACAGTTTGCCATAAACTCAATATTTCTTGAGAGTAAATGTCACTATCAGTATAAACTAAAATGTTCCTTCCTCTGATGTGGAATTCTCCTCCGTATGCTGTGAATACCACTGATGAATAAAGAAACTGCCTTGGCCTGTTGATAGGGCAGAACTTAGATATACAGGGAAAACTGAATTGAATGCTGGGAGAAAGGAGGCAGAGTCAGAGAGAAGCCATGTAGCCCTGCCAGAATTTTAGCTGGTAAGCCACAGCCACGTGGTGATACACACATTAATAGAAATGGGTTAAATTAATATGTAAGGTTAGCCAATAAGAAGCTAGAACTAATGTGCCAAGTAGTGATTTAATTAATACAGTTTCTGTGTGAGTATTTCAGGGCTAAGCTGCCAGGAACCAATAAGCAGCCTCTTCCAACATTCCTCAAAGAAATTTTAGATCAAACCTAACCATTGTGAACATCTTGGTTGCTACTACAGCAAGATCTGTGGCTTCATTTGACCCTAATAAGAGATATCCTAGCTTTGTCTAGTCTTTTCTTATATTGAATGGGAGTTTGTTTATTATTTATTTAGTTTAGTTTAAAACTTCCACATAGTTTATGTTACTGCATTATACAGCAAGAGAAAATAATTGAAATTTGTGGCCCATTTTTTTCTTTAGTTATAATTGTTACATATGAGTTTAAGGAGTGAGAGGAACATAAGAACATGAAAGGAATTAGAGGGAGGTGTGGTGGTGAGAGTGTTCTAAATACAACACTCAAAATCAAATTCTAGAAGAAATAAAGAAAGTAATGAAGGAAATATTGGAGAGAGAGAGAGAGAGAGAGAGAGAGAGAGAGAGAGAGAGAGAGAGAGAGAGATATTAAGAAAATAAGTAGAAAACAAAAGACAGAGGAAATGGCCTAGTCGGCAAGACTGCTTGGTTCATAAGCCTGAGGATGTAAAAAGGTAGGCTTGCTAGCCTATCAAATATTGAGCTCCAGGTATAGGAAGAGACAATGTCTCAAGTTAATGAGGTTGAGGGTGAAACAACAGAGAACCTAACATCCTCATCTGAACTCAGTGTGAGTCCACAGACACACACTCACACACATATGTGTAAATGCACTACATACATATATACAACACACAATCATCAATATACATAAAAAGCAAACAAATAAAATGGACCCTTTTTAGCAAAACATAGCTTTACAAAAGAAAGAGAAAATGTGTACAAATTATTAAGGCAAATATTATATATGGATATATACACATATAAATATAATATATATAAACAAAACAGAGAAAGGAAACAGAAAGGAAGTGTCAAAGTTGTACAGGTCCAGAAAACACAATACATTTTAGATGTTTCCAAGGTCATGATATTTCAGTGATACCATTTACCTCAATTTAAATTTGTCTACTGGACCCAGATCTTGAAATTGTGAGCAGAGCAATGCTAATACAGTTTCTTTATGAACCATGTTTTACAACTCTGGCATAGAATCATAGCCTTGCATTCTTTTTCTCAAAACTGCTGTATTGCAAACATGTATTGAAGTCAAAGAAAAGTCAAAAAAGCATGCAAGTTAGTCCAAATGCATTGCCATTAACAAGAGAAGAAATAGCAAATGTCTAAAGCGTCACTTTGAGATTTCAGTGATTGGGATGGCATCAGCACACAGCAGTATTTTCTCTACTGATACTGTGAATCATCACATGTAACTCAGCAAAGAGAAATAAAGGGATACTTATCAGAGATTTTGCAAATACCCTCAAGTGTTTGATTAACAAAGAGGAACGGTCCCTACAACTGACAGCAAACTCATAATCAGATAGAAATATATAAATAAAGTATGATTTATTCTGTGGTATGCTATAGTTAATTAATTCTGTTGTTCATGAGTCAGGTGAGGAGGCCTGATCTTCCCAAACTAGGGATGGTCACAGTGACAAGAGTCTGCCATTGAGTGATGTGGACAGTGTCAATAGTGGCTGAGGTCTGGAAGATACCTATCAAAAGCTCCAAATCTCAGCCAATTTTTGGAAGTGGTGTTTAACTGTAAAGTATTTGCCATTTGAAAAATTTTGGCACTCAGCTTTGTGTTGAAGCACCATGTTTTAAGAAATAATACATGAAATCATTAGCAGAGCTTTTTTAGTTTAGGCCACAGAACCAAGACCACTGGTTTCCTGCAACTGTCCCTGTCCTTACCATAGCTCATGCAAATCTTGGAAGGATGGGAAGGGATGAGGATTTCGCAATATGTTTGTCCTCATGTCATGAAGTTGCCAAATCACAAATCCACCGTCAAAGAATGGGTAAACAAGATAAAATTTTACAGCAAAGTAAGAAATAAAATAATTTAAAAAGGAGAGCATCTTCTTGAGGGAAGGGGGAATATAAATTTTTGCTCTTGATGTCTAAATAAGGAATCAAATCTCCTACACGTATATCCTAACAAACAGATGGAACAATGGAGTCAGTGAATGACAGAAGCATTTATGGATGCAAACACAGATGACTGATAGGTAGATGACAGATAAGCAGATACCTCACAGAAGCCAAAAGCAGATTAGGGGAGAGAAACAGAAGTCATCCTTTAAAAAAGGGAGACACTGAAGATGACACTACCCTTCTTGTTATGCCTTCCTTTATGTTGTGCCAACAAGTGGTCATGTGTTGAGAGTCAGTACTAAGAAGCTACTCTGGCTCTCGGGCCCTCCTCACTTTGCTGACTATGGCAAGTGTCATGTAATCAACACATCAGGTTCTCAGCAAGGGTTAAGAATTTAAATGTCATATTTTCTTTTTACTCCCTTGTTTTCTGACTCTTTTTATGAAAGAAGACTTTCAAATCGTAGACCCTGGGCAACTGCTAGGGAAGCTAATGACTGACAGTCCACAAATGTATTCAGTACATGAGGATGGCAAAGATGGGTCTGTGTCTACACCATACCACAGCTTTCACAGTCAGGGATGATTCATCTTCCTGGCTGACCTATAGCTTTGCATTATAATTTTTATTTTTAAGGTGCTATACAATAACTTCATAGTCATTGAAGTTGAAATGGAGAGGGACCCCTTCTCTTGTTTAATAATTAGCTGTGTTTGGTCATGAACATGTGTCTATGCTGTAAGTCTTAAACCTGGATTCTATTGTTGATGAAAATTATTGCTGATTCTCTGCCTTTATCAATCCCATAATTGGGTTCTTCACTCCACATGCTGACTTCTGAAGGAATCTGCTCTTTCAACTTGGGTGAATTGTCTTTTTTGCTTGGTCTCAGAATCTTCATAAAAGTCACACATTTCTTTAAGCTAAAATTATTAAAGGTGAATCATGTGGAAATTTTAGATTGTTCACAATTCATTGTGCTTTCTTCAGTAGTACATGTATTAAAAAAATGAAGGAAGGATACAGAGAACATTAGCATGGCCCCTATTCAAGACTAACACAGATCTGTGAAGCTTCCCATATTAAAATTCACAGTAATAGTGCCTGTTTAAATTATTCACTTTTCCAGTTACCACAGAGTTAAGTATAATTAATCTAACTGTATCAATTTCTTGGTTACAGAAAACAACTACAAGAGCAAAGGGAATTATGTGAAAACTGAGTATTATTTTCTTATGTTTGATCCTCTAAATATTTAACAATAATAAATAGTTATCTGCTTATTTATTGCCTCCAAACAGAATACTGCATAATAGCTGAGAGCCCTGTCATACGTTAGGCATTTATAGTAATGACATTTTAATAAGGAAGGTATAGAGTGGTGACTTCTGGATATCACTTTAAGAACATATGAAAGACTGAAACATTTTACTTTTTTCTCACATTGTACTTGTCTAGGAAGAATTCTTTCCAATCCCCCACTCCCATTTGGACATGAAAAATGTATCCTCTTGTTCAAATTTTACAGTGTTAAAAAATTCTGTGCAAAATTTTGATAATCATAATACAAAAATAACTCTAAATTCCCCAAACTAAAATGTCATCCATTTAGTTACAGAACAGTTTTTAAAAATATATTTAGCAAGTTTTTGCATATTTTGCTTTACATAAATGATGATTAACATTCTTCTTTAGTGGATACTTAATCACCCACCCCTGAAGTAAGATTTCCTACTGTATTCTGTGATTACCGTTAATGAATAAAGAACTTCCTTGAGCCTATAGCAGAGCAGGGCAGGGCGGAGCAGAGTTAGGCAGGGAGGACTGGAGTGAATGCTGGGAGAAAGAAGGGCAGAGTCAGAGAGAAGCCATGGAGCCACCAACAGGAGACAGCCATTGGGAATTTTTCCTGGTAAGCTACAGCCACGTGGTGATACACAGATTAATGCAGATTGGAAAAATTGATATATAAGAGTTAGCCAATAATAAGCTAGAACTGATGGGCCAAGCAGTGATTTAATTACTACAGTTTCTGTGTGATTATTTTAGGGCTGGGTGGCTGGGAACCAACAAGAGACCTCCTCCAACACACCCCCAGTATTTACCAGTCACCACAAATTGATCATCTCATGAAGCAGGAGCTGATTCTTTTTCTGAACTTACCCATATTTTTCTAAAAAAAAAAAAAAAAATCTAAGAGATACAGATTCATAAACGTTTGTAGGAGGTTCTTCTGTATTTGTGTTGCTTTCATTGGTTGAATAAAGAAACTGTTTTGGCCTTTTGATAGGGAAGAGCTTAGATAGGTGTGGACAAGAGAACTGAATTCTGGGAAGAAGAAGGCAGTGTGGAGGATGCCATGAAACTCCTGTCTGAGACTGACGCTGGTTAGGATCTTTCCTGATAAGCCATGACCTCATGCTGAACACAGATTGGTAGAAATAAGTTAGATCAGGATGTGAGAGTTGGCCAAGAAGAGGCTAGATATAGTGGGCCAGGCACTAATTAAATTAATAAAATTTCTGTGTGGATATTCAGAGGGTTAAGCTAGTCAGGCTGGGGGACATAGCCCACCCCTCCTACTACAATAAACTAATTCCTTTCTTTACCAGAATATTAAATAGATACGGTTTTTTATGACTTTTAGAAATTTAATTTTTCTGTACAAGAAATAGATCTTTATATGTTTGGATAGTAGCACGCTGGGAATGATTTTTTAATAGAAGCTGGAGTCAGGATTAGATGTTTGTCTTAAAAAGATGATCAGCAGTCATTCATTACAGGAATCACTCATCCAGAAGGTTCTTAATGCTAGAACTTGGGAGACAGTACTAATGCTCTAAATGTCTTGAGAAAAACTATCTTTATATATTGAACATGTGTTAAAATTCATGAAACATGTATATATTATGAATGTATATATTATATTCACAAATATACACTTTAAATATGCTATAAATAAATATTTGTATATAGTAAGTTATATTTTATTACAAACAAACCTAATTTTGCACACAAAATTTCATATGTATATGACTGTTACAGGTTTTCAAATGTCTGAGGAACTATTTAAGCATGTGTCACTAAAGGATTTGACTCAAAAAGTTTAGCTTATTGAGGATGGGCTAGAATGCATATACTGGAATTAAATTCAAAGTTATTATAGAAGAAATAGACACTACACTTGAAGGAGATTTGTAACATACTTTGTTAAAATATTTTATAGAATGGTCTCAGAAGTTGTAGGAAATTAGGAAATGGAAATGTTTTTAAATATTCTTCATAAATCTCCCTCAAATATGTGCTAACTTTTATTTGTTTATTTATTTCATCAATTTCATTTTTATCTTAATACATCATTTTTGAAACTGCATAGATATAAAATTTTGATAGCCTACTTGCACTTATGACATCAGAGCCCTAAGATGATTCTGGGTGCTAGAATAAACATTGTAATAAATAAAGTGCTCACCAATATATAACTGTAAGTTTTGATGCAGGAGGAATCGCTCATCTTTTTTTTTTTTTTTTTAAATACTTGTTTATTTATTATGTATACAATATTCTGTCTGTGTGTATGCCTTCAGGCCAGAAGAGGGCCCCAGACCCCATTACAGATGGTTGTGAGCCACCATGTGGTTGCTGGGAATTGAACTCAGGACCTTTGGAAGAGCAGGCAATGCTCTTAACCTCTGAGCCATCTCTCCAGCCCGGAATCGCTCATCTTAAAACCATTCTGCCTTTCTATCTGCTAAGCAGACAATGCACTTAAGGTCACTTTGAAATATGCTCAATTATTGCAACGAAATGATTGTTAAGATAAATAGAACTTTCCATTTTACAAAGACATTTATGGAGACTTCATCATACTGACACAATTGTATTATTCCCAAATAAATAAAATATAAATAAGTGGGAAAACACCTCCATATTTTGTGACTAATCATGTCATCATGACCCAGCAATACAAACCTCAGTTTGGGCACTTGACAGTTCTTAATTCAAAATATGCTTCATCTTTTGTTGGATTACTAGAGCTTTTTTAACCATTATATGGCAACCTTGTGACAAAGGGCAGGGAGGTGTCCAAGCTAACTATATGCCCTTTCTGGAAGCCATCCTTGGGTCCTGCCCTAGAAATTTAAAGATGAATGTGCAGCATGCCCTTAACCTCTGGGCCTTTCAACTTTCCTGTCATTTGTAAAATGAGAATGACATTTGCCATCCATACCACAAAGAGGTTGAAAGAAACTCAGAAAGGCCACAAAAGGCGCTTTGAACTTCTCATAAGTGAGCTTCTACAGAAGTACAAAGCTTCCCATCAAAGGACCCATTCACACCTCTCTGAGACATCAGTGAGCTTCCTGGATAGGATAATGTGTAGACCTGACACTGCGTGTTTCTTTTCATTAAAATAATTGCCATAGCAATTTCTTCTCTTTTAAGGTTGGACATTGTTCACATGGAGCTTTGAGAAATCCTGACACCCTTTCTCAGATCACTACGGGTCCTTGACGCTTGTTTTTTTTTTTTTTTTTTTTTTTTGGTACATTCAAATTCACTACTCACTTAAATGGCACAAAATGTGTAACCTTCTACCTGCTTGTGAGGAAGGCTCAGAAAAAAAATCTGTGAAAAGGAGAGTAGAGCATGTCTCATTAGTTTATTTATTGCTTTGGGTGCTGTGTCTGCATTGGCACTGGACAGCATTAATTCACTTGTGCCAATTAACTTTCATTTGCCTGGAAATATTGCTCTTTCTCTGCTTACCAGCCCTGCATTATGGAAAAGCATCTATATATGGACCATTGGCAGCAATGTTCAATCAGGCTTATAAAATGATTTTGTTTACTGAATGGTGCTAAATTTACACAATAATTTTAATCTTTCACCAATATTTTAAACAGATTCTCTCTGCTGTCTTTCTACTTAAATCCCCTCCATCCACTATTAGTAGGTTAGGCCAGAATCTTACTAGAGATGCTTGAAGAGTTGATATAAGCACATGTTCATTGAGATAGTTTTACAAGAACCAAATAAATATCGGTTCATTGACAAATGGGTATACAAATTGTTGCATATGTGATAGACTTATCTACTTAGGTAGAAGGAAGAACAATAGATGTTTTTAGTGTGTTATGACATAGGAGAATATCAAAAATACTAAGGGAAAAAATGTCGTCAACCAAGGTCTCATGCTCTTATAGTCCTTTATGTACAATATCTAGAAACTGTAAATGACAAGATAAAGACTATGATTTGTGGTTACCCAGAGAGGGTAAAGAGAGAAATAAGGAACAAAAGCCCTATAACTGTGTTTTCATGATGAACACATAGAGCTGGATAAAGTGGTGAGTACCCTACAGTATGATTTACCTTGTACAATACAGAGCCATGCATGCATGTATACATATATGTACAGGTAAACACATACATGTAGATATAGTCATACATGTAGGTACATATATAGAGAAAGTAGTTCTGAGGTATTTGCTAAGGAGGTTGTGTTGAGAGTCTTGCTCTAGATGATGAAATATGTCTGGCATATCAATACAAATTCAACTGTACAGCACTGGCCCCACACTAAGCTACTCTATGAGTAACAGGTTTTCAGGCCCAACTTAGGTGAACTGTGATTCCTTTAAATAGAGCCATAGACTTTTAACAGACACATATCCTCATATCTGTCATTGAGCGACAGGCCCCTGTTCTCTTAGGAATAATCAGGAAAGCTTAGTCACTTAAAATCATTTCTCCAAAGATGTTTCTGTATTAACCATTTTTCATTTTATTCTTAATGGACAAGTAAAATATGAATTAAGTCTTAAAAATATGAGACTTCCTTGGAGGCTCCTCCTACTAATTGTTATTTTTTAGTGCTTTGTACACATTACCTCTTATAATCTTTGCTAATGATGGAAATCCTTATTCTCAGAAGCAATTTAAGCCTATGAGGGGAACACTTCCTATATTACATATTCATAAAGGGGAAAGGCAAATAACAATTTCTGTGTTTTTCTCATTAACTCTTAAAGCCGTTCCTCAGACTTTCATCATTTCAGTCTGAGACGCTGCAGCACCGCTGTCCCTTTGACTTTGTCTTCTAACAGATTCTCTGGCATTCTCACACCCGCTGGACAGGAACAGCCATTCCTCACCTGCTAGATTCCTCAACCACGAGTCACTTTCTCCTTGATCTTGCATGAAAAGGTCCAGGAATATTTGACTTTAGGTATGTGACTGTCTGCTGGGCTTCATCCCTACGTTGAGCCCAAGGTAGTATTAACAAGTGTCTCTACTTCCACCTAGTCACCTGTGTTGCATCCTCACCCGTTCCTGTCTTTTCCAGTGGTAAAAGGCTCAGAAGGCCTTAACCTGCTCATCCCAGCTCTCTGCTCAACAACTGTTGTTTCCAAGTGAAAGCCTGACTTCCTTCACCATCTTTGTTCACACTTGTCTGAACTATAGTCTCATTTCTAAGTAATATCTGAACGCCAAGAGTATTGACTGCACTTGCCTAAACAATTTGATGACCACTTCCTTAGTTTTCCCCTTCTCTCTTGACATTATACTCCCTTCAAAGAGATCAAAATCCATCTTCAGGCAAAATCCATTTGTTGATGTTGGGCTTCCACTCAGCGCTTGCTTCATCAGAAAGTTACCTCTCAAGAACTCTTTCTCCTTAGCCTGAGGGATATTCAGCCTTTCTATTTCTTTCTTTTTTGCTTTCTTTTTCATTTCCCTTGTTCATTGACTATGCTCTACCATATTTCTTAACATTTTTATACAATTTAGAAATTGTTACACTATTATACAGACTCAAAAGTGTGATATCCACTCATATTCTCAACAGACATGTGTTGAACATCTATCTACCACATGCCCAGTAACAGAAAAGTAAAAGATAATGACATAGTTTACCATTTTTAAACTGCAAATGGTATAAGGACAGATGCTGACAATCATATTTTTTTCATTTATGTATAAATGCAATTTACATAAACTGAGTGCCTATATTACCTCAGATGCTTATTACCTTACCACTCTCCAGTCACTGAAAATACAACATTGAGCACACCCTAGTTAATTCTGTCCTCATGCAGCTCCCTCATAAGTGATGGTAACTATACAACATGTTAAAAAAAAACCCTAAAGAAGGAAATTATATTTTGAGGATAACGGTCATAAGACATCCTCAGTGACATATGGTTCTCTCTTTGTACGGAACATAAATGACCAGGAAACCATTAAAAGCCAGAGAAATTATTACATGAAAAGAACCTTGCATGTCCTCCCAAAGTTTGAATGGAAAAAGGTAAGAAAGAAGGTTGTGGAAATTCTTACAAGGTTACGTATTTTAATTTGGAGAGTTCCTTCACTCTATGTTAATAAAGTATTTATTATTTGGGATTTACCACTAATTGCCAAGAATGGGTAGTGGGATACTCAGGCAAGAAAATGTGGTACTCTGATGATCACTTCTCTTGAAAACTGATCTGAAAATTTTATGCATAGTTGGTCATGAATAGGAAACTGTAGGATAATTTAAGAATCTATGATTCCATTGCAATTGTGTAGATAAGAGATTTTATGTTGAGACTACATTGGTAGAAGTTTAGATGCTGGGAACTGTTACTATCTGGGTTATAGGTTTTGTTACACATTGTTTGGATGTATATTATTGCTCTTCTTTATGTAGATCAACTTTTAATGGTTATAGATATCAGAACTCTGTTTTTATCATATCTTCAACTCCAGGGTATAGAACAGAGTCTGACAAAGAGTACGCACTAAATTAATTAAAAGACATTTTAAAGCAAATAAATAGCTTGAGTTCAGGTGCTGAGATGAACTCCTATAATTTGCCTTGAGCATTTGGATTGATTGAGAATGTGCATTCAACTGAAGTGAAAGGAGTGAAAGAGCCTGGTGAGTAAGAAGAAGATCTCCAGCCAGGCGGTGGTGGTGCACGACTTTAATCCCCACACTCGGGACGCAGAGGCAGGAGGATCACTGTGAGTTCACGACCAGCCTGGTATACAAGAGCTAGCCTTAGGACAGGCACCAAAGATACACAGAGAAACAGCATCTCAAAAAAAAAAAGCAAAACACAAGAAGAAGAAATCATAATGGTCATGTTCCGTTCATGCTACCTCTACAAGAGTAGGGAATTTTATTCATGTGTCTAAACTTAGGAGCAAATGTTTACAGCGCAATCAAAATCTCTTATGTGATTTGTTCTGAAAGTAAACAAAAATTGAGCTAATTAATTCAAGTATGTATCCTTCATCAGCCTTGTGTTTATATCCTAGAGAGTCATTAGGGTTAGTGCTTGGCCCCCACACAACACATATTTTCCCAGAATTTCAAGGGTTCTGAGTATACCCTGTCTGCTTTATCATTATGATGTACAACAGGGTTTCAGATACACTGGCTCAAAATATTGTAAGATATGGTGAAGATAAAATGTTAAAACATTCATGTTGATTTAGGCAGCTTTTCATGCCTTTTATCAAATAAAATCATGTCCTTGGGATTTTCTTAGTTGCTTTAATAAGATTTTTTACTAAATCAATTATTTTTCCATCTTTTAAAGTTATATTACAATGGTAGCAGTAGAACATTCCAGAAATAATTTCAGCTTTACTAAATCATTATAGTATTATCCCTCACTTGATTTTATTTTCAGAGTAGATATAAGGTAATAGAATTGGGAGTTCTTGTCTATATCACCTATATCTAACTATTAGTTAATTAGTTAAATTTTCTCTGATTCACAGTCATGATATATTAAAATTGGCATGAACTCATAATGATTCTGTCTTAGGTTCCAATTAGAATTAGAGGTATACACTACCATTTCCACTACCTAGGGACAAACCTAAGTAAAGTTCCACCAGCTGATTAATTGATAATCATGTGATAAGTGTGAGCTTGTCTAAAGCAAATAGTTTTGTGCTCAATATAATAGGTTAAAAGGTAAAGTTAGATTTAGAGTCAGAATATCCTGATATTTTCTAGTACAGACTAAGTGCTTAATAAATAGTTGACTGAATAAATCTTGAAATAGTTGTTGTAAGATTTCAAAAAATGTAGAGTAACCTTATTATGATTATAGAAGCTACAGTAACTGTGATCCTGCTTCTTTGATAATTGGAGACCTACTTATCATTTATTCATGGACTTTGTGCTTGTAAAATGGAATTAATTATTGAGGAAATAAATTATAGCCTGAAGTAATTTATAATCTCCATATTTCTTTAAGAAATGTTAAAAAATTTTAACAATTGAGTAACTTTTCTTTTCTTTTTTCTTTTGAAAGGGAAATTTTATTAGTGATGAAGAAAAAGTATCATACAAGTTAGGATAAAATCTTGGTAGCTCCCAGGAGGAGATGGAGAAAATTATGTCTTTTAAGTTAGAAATGGAATAGAAATATACAGCTTATATATGAAAAATAAAAAAATCACTCCCAAGGTTAGAAGTAGGCTAGTGATCAATGGGAAAAGCTGCCAAAGCCAATAGCTCTGAAATGCTTGTTGACTTACTTTTCTCATGTTATCCATTCTTTGAGCACTTCAGTGTGTTTCAGTGGCTTGTATCATGTCCTCTGTTTTGAATTATTTTAATAAAACACAATACTTGCCAGACTGACATAACTCCATGTCATTGTAATCTATCTCTCTTTGCTTTGAAATCTATACTTCCCCTATTCAGAGTGAAATGCATTTAGCCTATCAGGCTCATGATAAACATTCCTACATAGGCATAAAGGCACACAATTTTCAATCAACTTCCAAAGTACTTTGTTTCATTCTACTAAGATAAGAAATACTCAGACAGAACTGTATGTTTTTAAAATTCCAGTTAATAATCAAGACATGAAATATTAATGATGCTGACAAACAAAAAACAATTATTTTCAAATGCTTATAATATTTCAGGTTGTAGGTTATTTAAAATAAATAGTAATGATTTGCAACTATATGAGGTAGGTAAAACTATTGTCCTGATTTGGAGTGGTAATTAACCATGTCCAGAACATCTTCAAATACTTCTTTATATTTAAGACTTTCTATTAACCTGAAATGTGAACCCAGGGCTATTAAGTTCCCAAACCCTTGGCATAAAACACTTTGAATTCCTAAAAAGAGCTGGAGAGTGGTATGAATGCCATGAAATATTATGTTCTGAACATGAAATGTTTCTAGTACTCATGAAGTCCCAGTAGCTGTGTTTGTCTGCACAAGACCCACACAAGATGAAGCCAGTCAAACTCATAGCTTGCATGTTGATGGAGCTCATGAGGATCCATCAGTAGCTGAGGAAGTGTTGGAAGTTGATGATGACTCATGTAGGGGTAGTCATTCATTCTTTGTGGGTAAGACCACTAGTGCATTATGGTTGTCCCCGTGGAAGATGTCACTCCATGCACGTACAGTTAGCACTAATTTGAGTGAGATGATTTATTCATATATCTGTGCATATTCAGAGGATATGAGGTAGGGTGACAGGTATGTTAGGAGGTCTCTGGAGAGCAGGATGGGGTGCTCTTTTTCACTCCTGCTTTTGTAAATGTTCTGCAGCACATCCCTGAAAGACTGTCATTATAGTTAATTATTCAGATAGTGACAACAGCTTGGCAAAAATGGTTAAATGCAACAGACCAGCAGCTGCTTTAAAGACTCCTGACAAACAGGTGCCAGTTTCTCCATTCTCTATGTTCCTAGTTTCCAATTTCATGCGGTGTAATTTCACCTTTAGTCTTTTTATTGTCTTCCTTTCTCCCATCCACAAGTTATTTTCTGCTTTTTGTTGTGGATTTAATATAAAAATATCAAAGTTATTTCCCAAAAGTTCCACTCATCTACTTTGGCAATACTATTCTAAGAATGAAGAGCACAACAATGAATCCAGCAGCCCCTTCTTTCAGTACTTTCTATCTAGGTAGGAAAGACAACTATCCCAAGAAATAAAGCCTTTGTCTTTCATAGATTAACCATTGTTCTCTTTGACTTACCTACATTATTCCTCTGCATTTTAGCTGTCATTGTTCTTTTAGTTAAAAACTAGAAAACTGCTCTATTCTTCCATTCAAAATAATCCTATCTGAGGACTGAAAATACACTAAAGTTTTTTAAGAGAGCGTGACTGAATTCTACAAATATTAATGATATATGGAAAGTGATTTAATTATTAGTTTGCTGTCAGACCTCAATCATTTATCACCTTGAAGCTTACAATTATTAAAACAAAACATAGGGCTCTTTGTACCTGTGACTCATGAGATATTATGGAAGAAGGCACAGAATTATAAGAATCAGAAAAAGAGGGAGTTTGCTGTGGGATTGTGTCTCCTAGTAATTTCAGAGAAAGACTATACCCATAAATTCTCATGAACATGTATACCCATCCAAGACCTAAGTAAGAATGATACCAATAGACAGAATAACATGATAGAGGTATTCTCATAGAATCCCAACCGGAGACAAAGAATTATAAACAGGTAAGATATTCTGAGACATGGAGAAGTAGTTCCCTTCAAGGAAAAGTACATCAGTTGGTTATCTAACACTGAGTTATTAGCCCTGGAATCATATGCAAGTAACACTATATTGACTGAGCAGGTTGAATCTACACACACAC